>MU003827.1:0-147760 GCA_010093785.1 Polychaeton citri CBS 116435
AGTGGAAGTGGAAGTGGAAGTGGAAGTGGAAGTGGAAGTGGAAGTGGAAGTGGAAGTGGAAGTGGAAGTGGAAGTGGAAGTGGAAGTGCAGTGTGTGTGCAGAGAGTCGCGGCAGCAAGCAGCAGTTGGAGTTGCCTTGCCTTGCCTATAGCTGCTAGAAGGGATTGGTGGGATGGGTGGATGGAGTGATTGACGGAGGCTTCTCTGGCCTCCTACTCTTCCTCTTCCTCTTCGTCAATCAATCAATCAATCAATCAATCAAGCAGACCTCTTGATGCACGCGATCTGTTAGCGCCGCCAGGATAAGCCCACCTGACGCTGATTCGACCAGCGACCAGCGACCGTTGCGTTGCGACTGCGCTAGACCGATCCCGTGCTGGCGTTCTGTCCTGCTGGGCGGGCGGCTCTGCAGATGGGATGGGATGATTGCTACCTCCCGTACAGCAGCGAGCAGTGATATCTGGTCTGCTTTGATATCACAGGCCTGGCTGGCTCGCTGGCCAGACGGCAGAAGAAACAGCAGATCACCCGACTCGTCCAGCAGCAGCACCAGCAGCAGTGACTCGGTATGCCAACTGGCGCCCGTGCCTGACCGGGCCTTTGTCTCGTCCTGTCTCGTCCTGTCTTGTCCTGTCTTGCCTTGCCTTGCCTTGCCTTGCCTTGCCTTGCCTTGACCCTAGAGCTGCTGCGCTGTATTACTGTACCGGACTGCGCTGTGCTGTGCTGTCCTGTTTCTGCTGCCATCGATAATCCACCTCGCCTTTTGGCTGGTAAGAGGACCAGGAGCGGGGCCTGCAGCTCCCACACTTTTGTTCCTGGCCCGCCCTACTACTCTTGCTCTGCTTCTACCCTCCGCCCTCTGCCCTCTATCATCTACCCTGCACCACTCTCTTGTCTACCGCGCGCTATCCTGTGTCCTGTGCCCTGTGCCCTGTGCCCTGTGCCCTGTGTCCTGCTGTTTCCCGCCCACTAAACCTCTTCCCCATTCTCCGAGACAACAAACTCAATTCCCTCTTGTCTTGATCACCACCATCATTATTTTCCTCTCCCTTCCCCACCTCTCTCTCGATTACTTTTCTTTCCCACAACCTCCCTCATACCCACACCCTCTCACCCTTCCTGGATCGACCTTGCTTAGCTATCGAGGACTGCTTTTGAGAGTGCCACTTTCCACCTTCCTCCCCCCCTCCCCCCCCTCTTCCAAATCTCGATAAGCTGAGTGGCGAGCGAGCGACTTCGGGAGGCTGTGCAGGTCGGGTGTTTCAAATCAAACCGCATCCAATTCCACTCGCAACGACGCCCGCCTGTGTCTTCCGACCAACGCAGATCTGCCGACCTGCCTGGGTAGTCTGTCTGCACACCTCGTCATACATACACAACCATCCACCTACCTGCCCACCCACCCGCACGCACGCACGCACGACACACCTGCTCTGTCTGTTGTGGGGAGAGAGCACTGCTACAGTCGAGGCGGCACACAGCCCACACCACAGACCGAACAGACCGGTCCTGTGGAGGATATCAAAGAGCAGTGGTGGAGTGTGGAAAGCAAAGCTGTTGGCTTGGTCTGAGGACACCATGACGGCCTCAAAGGTGTGGACTCGCTTCACATCACCGCGCTGTTCAATGCGCCTCCCAGACTAACCGTCGCCTTTGTTCCAGGAAATGTCTCGTCCTACGAGCCAGCACCGTCCTGCCAGCGGCATCGGTTCCGGCCCTTCCAGCCTACCTCGCTACCCTCACTCGAGAACCCACTCCCACTCCATCTCCACCGCCTCCCTGAGCGCCAGTCACCGTATCAGCCGGCGGAAGAGCTCCTCCTTCGCGCCAAACGCAAATGCCGCTGCCATCGGCGCTGCTGTCGAGCAGGGCGTCTCGGACGGCTCCGTCGCTATAAACCGTCGTACCTCCCTCTCGAGAGCCGCCCTGGGCTCCCTCAACGAGGGCGCCTTCCCGCCCCCAATGCCCAACAGCCTGCCGCAGCACATGCCCAGCCCTGACCACCGCCGGCCCGGCGCCAGCGCCGTTGTCGATGGCCCTTCGCTGTCCTCGTTCGACGGCCTGGACCAGTCGACGCCGAAACTGCGCAGGGCGAGCGAGGGTGCAGGCCTGTCCAAGAAGGAGAAGAATGCGGCAGGCGAACTCAAGTGCGAGCATTGCGGCAAGGCATACAAGCACGGCAGCTGCCTGAACAAGCATCTGTGAGTCTGCCGAAACAGCCCTGTGGATCGCTCCCCTCAAATGACACCGGTTGCTAATACACGTGGAAACAGTTGGGAACACACGCCGCAATGGCAATACACCTCCAAGCTGCTGATCTCCAAGCACCAGCAGGTCCAGCTCTTGGAGGCCGCATCCGTGCTTGTCGCGATGAACATCGATGCGAAGGAGAACACGGAGAGCGACAACTCCTCATCTCCCGCCGCCTCTGGCTCATCAGACATGCGAGATGACGACCTTAGTTCAACTGAAACCACTCCGCCCCCGCATGCCGAGGACAAGAAGCGTTTCAGCAACTCCAGCAGCGCATACTCACGGTCCTTCCAGTCCACATTTTCCGAAAGCGCACCGAACTACGACGGTGGGTTTGGCCATTACCGCCAGTGGAGCTCGTCTAGTAACCGTCCAACCACGGGCCACACCTCGATCGCTGAAAGCTACAAAGACGAGGACCCGGCAGATCTCGCGGCGGCAGTCGGCTTGCTCAGCTGCAGCTACGGCACGCCCAAGCACGGCCCGACATCCTTGCCTCCCGACGTGCCCCCTGTCCCACCACTACCTGCGAAATACCAGGGCCTACAGACTGCGACCCGCGGGGCATACGGGGGCTTCAGCCGACACGAAGATGTCGATATGCACGATGAAGATGACGAGGATGAGTCTTCAGACGACGAGCCCCCGCGTCGACACCACTCACACGAAGTGGAGGTGGATGAGGGCATGTTTGGCCGTATGGATGCGTAAGAGACGATCACAACCCTCTCTTTTCAATCACCGAGCAACGAATCCAGATGCGATACCGTTGCGAAATTGGATGTACTTTGGCGCTTGCATAGCCTCCACGTGGCTCTCACATCTGCTCCCATCTGCCTTTATTCTTTGGGACAGGTTCTCTCTTGTGTCCTGTTTTCTATTTCGTGTGTGAGCAAGGTGTGTGTGCATTAGCTGCATGGCAACCGGTCTGGAAACGAACTTTTCTTCCCCCTTTCTTGTCGGCAAAAGGGAAAGGAAAGAAATTGGAGGGCAAATTGAAAGAGGAGGAGAAGACAGGGTATCTAGGCTAGCTCCGCAGGGTGCTTTCTGTTTCCCCCCAACACCGATGAGTAGTCGTTCGCTCAGCGAAACACATCAGCGCGAGTCCGACAGATTATGAGGTTAAAGTTGGGTCACGGATGGCGCTGTCTCCTTGGTTATTTCTTTTCATGATGACGTGCGTCGAGCAGCTGGAAGACAGGGAAGCAAGGAGGGGAAACTATCATTGGGCCGGCTCAATTCGTCTAGCTGTTGTAAAACTCTCGAGGTCGCCTGAGGAAATGCTCCTCCCTTTTAACGCGATAATGCGAGATCTTTTTATATGTGTGTGTGTGGGTGCGAATCAGAGAGGGAGAACACAGGACAACTTTCAATTAACGCTGCTGCACTTGATGAGATCAACCTGCTTTCCACTTCGTTCTCAGTTTTCTCATCACACGTCCCCACGCCCCCCCCCCCGCTCCAAGAGTGCAACCTGCTACAAGCGTCCCTTCCTAGTGTATCAAAGGCAGAGTCATGAGCTGTTAGTCCTCATCATCGTCTACTAAGGAGGTCCACGCCGCACGTATGCCGAGATAGGAATCTGCCCTTGCAATGGGAAGGTAGGGGAGGCGGGAGGCGGGAGAATCTTCATCCTCAAGGGTCCACCGAGGCATCAATTCCCGGCAGAGCAGCAGCGGCCTGTCTTGCCTGGTCTCCACGACGTCGAGGTCGCGTGCTTGCGTCTCACATCTCTGCACACTGGGTGATCGGATAGGCTAGTGGGGAGAATGGAGTTGCTGGTGGTCAAGCATGAAGCTGCCGGATTTCATTTCGAGCACTGTACGCGGTTGGTCCTATACTTATCACTGCGAACGGTGGATGTATGGGTGTGTGTGTGCGGCCTTCATAGCTGACGGACATATAGATTGAAGGGCCGGACCTCTCCATGCGGAAACGCAGTTGCTGGAGATGGCCAATAGTAAGGCTGACAGCAAGGCCAGGCTTCCTCGCTACACCATAACACATACAACAAATCGAATAAGCATGAGGAATGAGTAAATGGTGGCGACTCAACGTCAAGTCCGAAACAGTTTCCTGATCTAATGTAACAAAGATGCTTTTTGCCCTGTGTTGCAGGATCTCGACGAATGCCTATCTCCGGGCCTCGCTAATGTCCCAAATGTCTGAACGCATGCTGGGGTATCGCAAAGCCACCACACCCGTAACGAAACACCTTGCCATCTACGCATGCCCCTATCACCCTGCCACTTGGTGCGAGAATTCAGTGACATGCGGTCCATGACGCGGTACAAGAAACATTCATCGTCTATTGCTCGGTCTGGAAGTAGTTCAGGAGGATGCTGCGCTCCTGGGACTCCTCACCCCAGTCCTTGACAACAACACAGGAGCAGTTGACGACCTTTCTGGCGTTGCCCTCACGGTCGATCTGGCCTACGATTTCACTTGCGTCAGTGGACGAGCTCACGACATCCACACTGCAATCCATAGTGACAACTTACAGAGACCAGCCCATTCGCCGAGCTGCTTGCCATCTGGCACCTTGATCAGAGGGATCTTGTGCTCGCCGCACAGAGCGACAACCAGCTTCTTGTAGGCCTCCTCCTCGCAAGACTCGTTGAGGACGCACATGTGGGCCTGACGTCTGTCGAGAGCCTTGGAGGCCTCGCGCAGACCACGTGCCAGACCGTCGTGGATCAGGGCGATCTTCAAGACGCCCTTGAGGGCATCGAGGACAGACATGCTGCCGGACTTGCCGCCATCTGCGGACACCTCGACCTCGTCTGCTGCTGCGACCTCCTCTTGGGGTACTGGCTCTTCTCCGTCCGACTGTAAGGTAAACTGTCAGCATTTTCATGTTTCGGCACTCGATTCCTCCAGTATATTCCACGTAGGGAGACGATAGTGATGGTAGCGGCGACATTGCCGTCGCCTTCCTCCTCAGAACCGCTGATTTTGAAGATATAACAAAGCCATTGGCCCTTTTCCCTCCCCTCTACACCACCACCATCTCCATCCATCTCTTGCGCGTGCGTGTCATTCTCGAGCGGAAACGTACCATGTTGAAGGCTTGGTTGTCTGCTTTTTCAATAGATGTCGAAGTTCCTCAAAGAGCGTGGGTTGACGAATTGGCAATATGGAATTGTCGCTTGGGAAATTGTACCAAAGTACTACGATATACAAGAATCCTCAAATCTTCACGGGATTTCGAAGTGTAGTGCGTCGCCAAGACTCGATAGGAAAGCACGGCCCCACTCTCCCCTTGGTGTGCACTTCTGCCCGGTTCAAGCTGCCGTATCAAGCAGTGACGGGGATTAGGACTTTCGATCGAACAAGAATACGTCGTTCTAGGGGTGTCCCTTCAAGATATTGAGTCCCGGATGCGAAAGAGCGGTTATAAGTAGATTTTATCGAGTGCAAAGCCCATACCCATGTGACCCTCTACTGAGAGTCTCAGGATCTCAGATATAAGCAACGACATGCTACTTGTCTAAGGCACATGCTTTGATTCTGATTTGGGTCACTGTGCGGTCAGAAAAACAGATTCATCTGTTGCTGCATCGGGTAAAGACGTTACCTAGGGAAGCGGGTCATAAGGTCTCATGGAATAAGAAGAAGAACAACAACAACAGTCTCTTGAAGTTTGATATGAGTGTCAACACAAGCTATGAACAGATCCTTCTATCAGACAAATCATTTGTAAACAAGCAGTGGCCAAATAGCAGGCACAGAGGAAGGGGTTATCGCAGTAGTGGGAATCATCTTCGAAAGAACGCTTCAATAACAAAGAGAAAGAGAAAACACATTTCCGTAGGTTTGACCGAGAAACTCACTCCTTCCAAACACCTGTGCGAAGGAGTATGCAAGTAAGAGAAATGGCGAATGCTGATCGCTGCAACGCTATCATATGCATTAGAAAAGTCGATGGAGGCATCGCCTCGAACGTAATGGAGCAAGTCGGTGATCGCGAATCACCGCGGGATGTCGCACGGTTGGTCTTAGTGTGGGTTATGGTGATATATTACCCCTGAGGCGTGTAAATCTCACCAAAGAAGCCTTGATGAACAAAAGAATTAGAATTTCGGAACAAATGTTGAAGTCGGCCGTATGAGTGTTGCAATGTAGGCTTTCGCAAGGGTTGAAAAGCCATGTTGCGTCAGCCTTGGGTTCGAAAATAAAGAGCTAAAGCCCTCTGTCCATGTCTACATCATTACGCAGCAGCATCCTTTCTTCTCCTTCACCTCGTCCTTCTCATAAAGCACCGGTATTCTGGGTGTTGTGCTTTGGACTGTGCTTTCCTGCTGATGCTGCTGAGATACGCGTGGGCTCGCCACTGGCTTTGGACTTTGAATTGGAGGGGTGGGGGTGATGGTCGGTGTGATCTTGTACCCGCCACTTGTCCCTGGCCGTGGTGATGCTGCCTCACTCTTGGTGTCGCTCTTCGCGCCGGGACTGGGTAGAGGCCATGTGCTACCATTCTCTGGCTCAGCAGACGGCGATGGCTGGGGGCTCTTCTTGTATGGAGAAAGGCTCCTACGAGGCTGCTCGGCATTGGAGTCGAGACGGCTTTGGTCGAGCGATAAAACAGGTGCTTTGGGCTGGGATGGATCTTCGTCGTTGAGAAGATTGAATTCTGTGTCATAGACTGAGCCTGTCTTGCCCTCCCGTTCCCATCGCTCTCGGGCGAGACGTTTGGCATGAGTGGGCAGCATCTGCTGGTCTGGCGGCAGTCGAGGGTCAGGCTTGTACATACTCGCAAGCCATGGCGGGTCGCCCTCCGGAGAATTGCGCTGGCTGGTTGACGGCCGATTGTTCGAGCTAGAGCCCGGACGTCTGGTGCTGGAGGTGGCACGGGTACTACGGCCACCCCTTTGTGTTGAGCTAGAACTCTTACGGCCTTTTGGTGTAACCTTTGAGGGCGATCTGCCTTTTGGCGGTGAATCCCCTCCCAGCAAATGGGCACTCGAAGGCCTTGGTGTCTCACCGTCGTCTAGGAGTACTTGACTGCCTATGCTGCCGCTCCTAGCGTTGCGTGCATACTGTAGGTGGTCCCATGTTCCACTTCCTTCGGGTGATCTCGAAAGCGGCGCTTCCCTGTCTTGAACATCCTGAGACACCGGCATCGGGCTTTGGCGAGAGACTGGGATTCTCGAGGTACTAGGCCGTGGTAAACTATTCGATCGCTCCCGGCGAGCCTCATAAGTTGTTGTTTCTTCCTGGACGTGGTAGTCCGAGTCCAGTCCATGTTCATAACCAAGGGTCCCACCAGCTCCTTGTCCAGCACCTGCAGAAGCGTTGTCTGGTGTAGTCGACAATCTTTTGCTTATGTGATCCTCATGGGAAGAGTAGCCTCCGTTCTGGCCTTCATCGCCACTGCTCGCATTCTCAGTGAAACCCTCTTTGCTCTCGGTGCGGCTGTGGCCATCACGGCTGGGGGACTGACTGTCTGGTCTCGTCGAGTCAGGTCTGGCGCTGCTGGACCTTTGCGCTGTTTTAACGGGTATATAGATTCCTGCTTCTTCCATCTCTTGTATCTCAATCTGAGCCAGCTTGTCCCTGTGAATCCAGGGAGAATCGTCTGGTATTTCACCAGGCCTTCGTTGTGGCGGTCGCATGTTGCGCATCGAACGTTTCTTTCCTGTTATGCTGCTTGTACTCGTGTTGGCTGCGGAAGGTCGTCGAGAGCGTGGAGGGTCTGGCTCGTTGGCCTGCATGTTCATGTCGCTTGGTCTGCGGTTGACAGGCCTGATGCTGCTGTTGTCTCGGGCAGCGTTACTGCCGTTCGAGCCAATGCTACCGTACGTGTCTTGTCGCTCGGGCTCTGGTCTTGAATCCCTGTTGTTCCAATTCACCGGCACGCTGTCCTGCCACCTCCCGCTCATCGTGAAGTGTCAAGAAAGCACAGATCCCCCAACACCAGTTCAAGGCCAGTAAGGATTCTTCCTATCCTGCCGCAGATTGCCTGAAGGATGAAGGCACGACAGGAATTGTTAGAGACGCGTTTCCCACAGCAAGAATCCAACTTTCCAGATTTCCGTCGCCCGGCCCACCGGCTAATGCAGGGCTGCAGCAGAGATGCGGCCGCTTAGGGGGGTACAGGTTGGACTCGAGTGGTCCATATAAAGCAAGCCGCTCTGGTCGACGATCCTGTAGATGGGAAGACCGAAGACAGAGAGGCGGTGGACTATTGATGGTGAGCAGGGATGCCCAAGTGCCGAAGGCGTAGCGCGGCAACAATAATGCAGGCGAATGTGATTGATGTTCCCTGCTGCGGAGGAGAGCTCATGCACGCTTTCGACCGATATAGTAAAACCCAGGAGTATCAGTAGCGTCAAGCTCTAGAAGAAGCGAGACAGAGAATTAGCGCAAAAGCATAGTAGCCCGTCAAACACCGTAGAATGTAAGCAGGAAAACGAAACGACGGCCCAAGGACATGCAGCGGTGGCAATGTTGGACAGGCAACAAACAATTGGCGAAGTTTTGGGTCGTGGAGGTTACTGTGCTACGCCTCTGGAGTAGAGCAGAGCAGAGCACAGCACAGCACAGCACAGCACCATACAGCACACTCAGGCGAGCAGTGACAGTGGACTCTGGACGTGAAGAGAACCTCGAGAAATCGGGAGGCTGCCGATCCAATCATGGACGCTAGTGCGGCGACTCGTGTCCGAAACAAGTAATAACTTTAATCCGGCAATCGTTATTAAATAATAAATCCAACAGCCACTCATCATCACTGGCCTCTTCGCAACATCGACACCAGCACCGACATCAACCTCCCCTTACCCATGTGTGGCCCGCCGGCATTCTGTCCACACATCTGTGGGGTGCGCTACGCCTACCTACTCGCGTTTTCGCAAAATCGTGGATGAGGTAGCACGCGTCGGTATCTGCATTTTAATACAAATATACACGCTTCTCCCTCAACCTGGCCATTTCTGCCACTGCTAGTCCGGTCCCACCTCACTGTTCCTTCAGCCGTCGGCTTAATAGGCCCGTCTCCCGTCCATCTACCATCTCCACTGACCTAGTCGTCATTGATGCTAGCCTGTGATCGCCTAGCAAGAGAGCCTCCCAAGCTCATCCGTCAACTAAGGCAATATTATTGGCGAACCGTGTCGTCGTGGATTGCGCCAGAGACCTCCAGCGCTCGAGTGCAATTGTTTGGTGGTTTTGACTAAGTGGTGTTGGTAGATTTATGTGCATCTATGTAGGTTCCATGCAAGACAGTACAGTACCGCCTGTGGGGGATGCTTCACCTGTACACGTCATGAGTTTTGAACACGATCGCAGTAGACGAAGTTTCACCATTGACAGCCGTTGTTGGTCTCTGCCGGCAGGGCGGCGCCTGATCTGAAGTTTGACACAGTGCTGCTCGGGATTGTGGCGCTTGCATCCCCAGAGACACTTCGGCACACTCGTAGATAGCGCAGTAATTACCTTAGGGACACCCAACACGGGACATTCGTTCAGCTGCTGCATTTCATGATGGGACACTTCTAGTCTGCCCAGCCAGATCCGCGACTACCGCTGGCATTCCCGGAAGGTTCACTATCAAGTAAGCCCTTATCTCCGCCAGTAGTCGCGACAACCTCAGCCCTCGAAGACTTCTTCTTGTGCTTATTGCCGCTGCCTCGTCTCTTGGTTACGACTACGGCATCCTCTTCCTCAGCATCTCCAAATAGAAACCCGCGATTCTTTCGCTGTTCTGCTTTCAACGGGGATGACGTGCTACCCTCTGCATTTGAATGCAAAGACTCGTGTGATTCCTGCTTGCCTTGGTCTTGGCCTAGCATGAAAGAATAGGATCCATCTATCAGCGAAGGCCGATTTGGAAGCGATGAGGAAGACTCGCTTTTCCTTGGCTTCAAGTTGCTCTCTAGCGAAGCTTTGGCAATGGATGGTCGTTCCGCTCTTTGCGCCGGGTAGATGAATGGCTGTTCCGGCTCGAAGGGGTCCTCGTCGAAATCATCAAATGTCGATGGATCAGCCAGAGCGCTCTGCTGCTGGCCAGCCGCATCGGATGCCGGTTCAGTGGCGGTAGCTACAGAATCCGTTATTCCTTTCTCGTCGCGAGCATCTTCCCCTCCAAATCGTGGTTCCTCGGTTGCAGACCACAAAACGTCATCCCCTGTCTTTTCATTTGTTACATCCTCTTCGTCTAGAGACAATGGCAGACCCGGGTCATCCAGATACACTTGAACGAACTGCACCTTGGCAATTGCAACACTAAGCTCCTCAACGTCACTCTTGCCAAAAGCGGGGGCGGAATCGGTTCCGCCCTCACTGGTCTCAGCGGCCTTGCGCTGATGCTCCCATAACTCACCCACAGCGCCATTCAGCAGTTTTGCCAGCTGCTTGTTTCTTCTTTCCAACTCGTTGACTCTTGCTAGTAGGTTCCCGCTCGCAGACCCAGACCTGATAGCCCTGTGCCGGTAGAAACTTGGTGGTGGCGTTGGTGTTTGCGTGTCTCTGATCTCTTGTGCCCTCTTATGGACTTCGTCGACAGCGTTTCTAACAGCCTTGCCTCCCCTAGAGTACAAGTCCCGAGCCTTTGATTGAAGGAGTGCTTCCATGTTGGTTACTTGTATCGGTATCTTAGGAGGGGAGAATTGCGTTCGTTGGGCAAGCATTGCTTTGGCAGCAGCGTTCGCCTGGCCTGAAAACGTTGTTATGTTCCGCTGTACGGCTGGGGGAGTTCTGGCTCTCACGATCCCCTGTGGTCCTATGGATTTACCAGTGTATTTGTGAACCATGAATTGGCCTCCTTCGCCCGTGGTGTGACTACGTAGATACAATCCGTCGATCGCGAAATCTTGGGCAGTTATGGATTTTACCTCGCTGCTAGAATGCGGGTATCGTAATAGAATAGTTAAAGCGGAGTTGTAATCGCTGTCTAGCAGCTGCCATCTTATGCGTAGTAGCATGGCGACACAGATGTAGTCGACAAGTTCCAGACTTGAGTCCTCAGCCAGGACGACATCCCACAATGGAAGCAACTCAGTGAAAGGGAACTCGCGCCCAAACAGTAGACGCACCCATCGAATCAGAAATACCTGCGGCAGAATGTCGATCTTTTGGAGATGCTGTGCGAGTTCGCTGTCCACCTGAGGTAGCAGCTCATTCATGATCCTGTTGCTTCTCAGGACTATTGGGTTCTGACCGCTTTGATATGTTGTTTGCTCATAGAAGCTCTTTGCATTCTGCATGACCTGTGCGAACAATGCAAAAGCGTCATGCTCGATGTGCTCTGCGTCGAAGATGGCCTCGATAATCTTGTCCTCTCCCAAGATCTTGCTCTCACCTCCAAGTCGGATGGCGTCATGCTCGACAACCCAAAGGATTGGCGCCAGCAACTCGTGCATGCCCTGGCGATACCCCACGTCCGGGTTAAGCTTGCAGAATATGAACAGAACGTCCAGCAG
Source organism: Polychaeton citri CBS 116435 (assembly GCA_010093785.1). Classification (NCBI taxonomy): domain Eukaryota; kingdom Fungi; phylum Ascomycota; class Dothideomycetes; order Capnodiales; family Capnodiaceae; genus Polychaeton; species Polychaeton citri. Next base: position 11,676 of record MU003827.1, read on the forward strand.
GATGCGCTGCGTCTCTGGCTGCTGGAAGTAAGACATCTCCTGCATACAACGTTCGACATCTTGTAAGATTTCCGCTCGTAGTTCTCCGTCGGCATGGAATGTCTTGCGATGGGTCTTTCATCTCTTAGCCAATGTCAGAACCTGGCACATCGACGTGGCCAATCGAGCAGCTACTGACCTCTGCTTCCTCGCTGAGCGGATCAAAGACGTCGTCCGAATTCTCCAGGCGTTGGAGGAAGTGTAGTCTGAAAGAGTTGTACGCTGAGCGCGAGCTGGACAGCGTCTTGGGCCATGACTGCAGGTCAAGGTTGTCGAACAGTAGGAACGCCTGGAGGAACAGATCAGTACTGGACAACGATCGTGTAATAAGTTGTGGAACGGTGATCACCTTCCAGCAAGCAGACCTCAGTCCGTCCTCACCAGCACTGGACCTGCCGTTCAGCCTCACCGCATCTTTCAAGTCGCGTAGGGACGAATACGACTTCAGATCCTGCCAACTGTCTCTGGCATAACCAAACGTACGCATGGTGGCTGATGATCTAGGTCGATAGGAATGGAGCATACATCTAGGTGAGCTTCAGATGCGTAGATACAGATATAGAGACTGGACCAGACTAGACAAAGGACAGTACGCCATACACAGAGCCGTGTGGGCGAAACAGCACGTGAAAGACGCGGAGCTGTGCCTACGGTGGGGTTTCAGGCAAGCGGTTCACTGATGTTGGACGGAGAGTGCAAGAAACAAGCATTGGATGGATACGAAATACATCAGTCTGTATGCAAACTCTCAAAGCACGGCTTGCATCAATCGCAGTTGGCCATCTGAGATTCCTGTGATCCTCTTGTTGTTCGAAGTCGTTACTGTTGAGCCAGTTGCCCGGAAGTGCCAAGAAGACATGCAAGCATCCCGTGCTGTAGGTAGCCCCTCTGTCCCTACTCGCGCTGGATGCGACAAGCTTAAGAAAAGGGCACGTCACCCTGCAGCCCGCGAAGTTTATGACGCTTCATCCAGACCTGGTGCCTAACAGCCCCATACACTTCTGTTTTTGTCATTCGCCTGGTTTGAGCAGATTGAAATTGGATATACAGGTGGTACAAACATCACGGTCAAAATTTTCCGAGGTCTAGGCGCGTTGGTACCTGTAGGATTCTTCACTACCACCACCACCAGCACCAGTAGGGCGACAACATGTCGATCAGCATCTGCTAGGCGCAATTTAGACCCTCGGCCTCGTACCTGTTCTGCGGTGGTACGGACAGTGACACCACAGAACAACTCGAATTACAGGCACCACTCGACGGTGTTCATTCCTCCTGCCCTTATCGCCCAGCCAGAGCAGCCCCAGGCTTCCCTGACCCCATGGAGGCCATACGCCAAAAGACACGCCCAAAGCATCAGCTGCTCATCCTGAAATGCTACCCACGCCTGCCTAAGAATGCCGCTGAAGACGCAAAGCCTAACAGTAGCGAGCTCTCGTATCTGCTCTTCTATGCCTCTACGCGACGGAGCAAGCTTCAGAAAGTCGGCCCTTTTCTTGAGAAGAAGACCGCGAGCGACCTGTACAAGCAGCGTAGCGCCAACGTTACTGTGACGCTCCAGATACTGGAGGCTTTGTTGAAAGAGAAGGCGATCGGCGAAAGCAGCGGCTTTGCCCTGATCGCACCGCATGTCCTCAACATTATCAAATCGATCTTGAGCGAAAGTGGTGATGTGTCCCTGATCGAGACGAGTGTAGAACTGTGGCAATCGTTCTGCGAGCGGCATGACGAGTCAAGCCTGACCGTCGATCTCGACTACCGAAAACTCTATGAGCAGACTGTCGTGCAATGGGCGCACTTGGCACACAAGGACCGGACAAAAAAGCTTGGGAAGAGCACGCAGGCAGTGGCCACGCAAGACAGTCTGAGATTGCGCGAAGCAGGCCTGAAAGCTCTCAGAGCGCTCTTCAGCGCCGAACACCTATCAACCGAGGCTGGCCGGCAGATGACTGTTACAGTGCCGGCCGTCATCTCTAATGTTCAGGGTGCTAATGCTGCCTTCCTCGTCCATTTGCAACACCAAAGCAATCGAAAGGTGGCAGAGGAGAAGCGAAAGGTGTCAGTGGCTGCCACGAGACCAAGCTTCGCAACGGTTCGCACCGATACCGGCAGCATGGAGAATGACCCACGAATTGCTCAAGGTACAGCCTCAGACGCTGATGATTTCATGGAAGGCGTGGTTGCAACCCTAGGCCTTGACTGTCTAAAGGCTGTCTTCTCCCCCGACCAGAGGGGTCAGGTGCGCTCTGCAACGTCCGCAGTCTTGCAGTATCTCAGTGATCGTATAAACATAAGGGGACAGCGGTCTCGACCGGGCACAGCAGAGGAGAAAGCCGCCAAACTCGGTGAGGACGGTTGGGCCAGCCAGTTGTTCGAGATGATCACTGCTTGGACGCCTGTGCAAAACCGGTTTATCGTTCTTGTTACCTTGACTGAGACCTTGGTCAGGCTACCTCTGACTAAGGAAGGCGAGTTACCTCAACACATCCTTCTCGCAACCATGCTCGATGAGACTTTGCGATCGGATCTCAACATGATCGGTCTCAGCGTTATGGACATTCTGTTAAGTCTCCTGCGACATGTTGTGCGCGTGCTTAGTTTCCAGCCCATGGGTAGAGAGCAAGAACCTGAGACAAGCACGCCAGCCAACTCCAATGCGGGTTTTGCAAAGCCGCCAACTGCACTACAAAAGACTCTTCTCAGCAAACTACAAGCTTGCATTTCTGATCTTGCCATACACGTCTACTACACTGATCAGATCAGCGACATGGCGACAGCAATTCTGAATCGCTTGCGTTATACCGCCACTGTGTCTGGGCCAGTGAATCCGGCTACCATCTCGAATGGCGTGCGCCCATCTTCCGTCGCCATGGAAGATGCAAAGTCTGGTACAAGCACGCCAAGCCGTGGGAGGTCTGCAACTCAGGGTCAACCTAGCGGCTTTTCTCTAGATTCTGCCAAGATCATTGCACTACAATCCGTCCGGGGGATAATCGTAATGGCCAACCAGCCACGAGTGCAAGAGCCTGGACTTGAGGAAGGTACTGGAAGGACGTCAATGTCTGAAGGGCGAACACGAACACCGGCTGCAGTGTGGGCAAACACTGAGCATCTTGCAGATGATTCGACACCATCTGGGGTGCGCACGGCATATCACGATGCCCTATTGACTTGGGCAAAGCTCGAGGTTGGCAAAGCAGATTGGACTCTTGAGGATTGCCTTCTTGCGATTAGGGCTGCGACAGCTCCTGCTTTGCAATCTGCTAAGAGCCTGAGTCGCAAGTCCAGACGCTCTCCAAGCAATGCCGCTCTCGCCTCCGGCAATCTAGATGGCAACCATCGGCGGTTCCTCAGAGTGGCCGATGTCTCACCAGGTCGTGACTCGACCAACGGCCGCAGCGCGAGCTCCAGCGCTGCAGCAAGGGTACCTCGAGTGGAAGACCTCAAACGAATTCTGAACAATGACGGTCCGTTCATCACCCATGCTGGTTGGTCCCCAAAATCAGCAACAAGAAATAGTGGAGGCGATGACGCCAATGAAGATACTGCGAGCGAAAGTATGATGGATGTTGGGGATGTCGATCTGGGCAGCGAAACGAGTGGTATTGAGCAGCACAAGGTAGGAAGTAGGAAGGACGTTAAAGCATTGCTCGCGAGCATTCGCTTAGATGAGGACAAGCAGAGGCCGAGGACAGCAAGAATGGTTGCACCGCCTTACTGAGAATTGGAGATGGAATCTGATGAAAACGTGACGAAAGCTTGATTTCGATACTGGATCGGCATTCGAGCCTAGAGGCATAGATACCTGAAAGGCGTTCCGCAAAACTAGAGGCTTTTTAAGTTGCATACCGAGATACCCCTTAGCGTAGCGCTGGAAGCACCCTTAGATAGTGAATACTTGCTATATATTATGTTTGAACCCCAAGTCCCATGGCGAACCTATTTATCCGACTTGTAAGCAACGTTTGACTGGCAGACAACATGAAGTAGCCTCACCAAAATGACGCAGAGAACCTGCGAAGGCTAAGTGGCAACTAATCATGTCAAAGACAGTCTGCACAATCGTCGCAGTTGTATCATCCGTCGATCGATAAGAAGCTTCAACGTAGCTAACGATGTGTATTTGCGGGAGTCCAGTGTTCGAACATTCAACGCGTGTTTACCTCGCAAGCCCAGATACGCCGCGCCAAGAGGCACAGCCACGCCCTTGCCCATTGGCATGTTCAGCTTTCGCAAAGGTTCAGATCCGTCCTTGCATCCTCTCTTTATCCTTCCATTTCCATTTTGGTACAATGCTTTGGATGAGATGGCGCTTTGAGTGTTAAAGGTGGCGGAACTGAGTTTGTTTTTAGAGTTGCCTTTGGTCTAAGCAGAGGCTACCTGGGGGCCAAGATGTCCCCAATCCGTTCATTACTTCGACTGCCATCTGCATCTCAAGCTGGCTTGCGCAACACTGGAAATTGGGGCAGCCGGCCTGTCGTTAAGGTTTCCAATGCGCACAGGCCATTATCACATACTCGACACTACGGGACACCGGTAGATCCAAACGTCGGACCTTCGACGCAAGTCGCTGGACAGCATGATCCGGAGGAGGAGGACGGAAAAGGTCAAGCCAAGGCTAAGAATGGCGAACCATCGACGGCATTCAAAATGATGGAAGCCGCCCTTACGACTTTCGCATCTGTTGCAATATTAGGGTATGTGAATCGCGCTCCAACCCTGAGTGGGCATCTTTGCTAAATCTAATGTAGAATGGTTGGCTACGGCTATACTCGTTACTACAAATACATGGTTCTCCAGAAAATGGAGAATGCTTTCAAGCCAGGTGACCCAGTGCTTGAAATAGCGGCCAAGGGTAAGCCGAACGTAGTCACCGATCACGATCTTGACAACGAGGACGAGGACCGCGAGCACTGGGTCCTGCGCGAGGAGCAGCAGACCATTGATGCGATCGTAGCCGGCCGCATCAAAGGTCAGTATCATCTGCTTGTTGGGGAGAAGGGTACCGGCAAATCCAGTATGCTCATCGACGCCATGGCGAAGATTGAAGGCGAGGGTTGCGCCATGTTCGAAGCGCATGCGGACCCTGAGATTTTCCGCATCAGACTTGGAAAGGCGCTCGACTTTGAGTTCCACGAAGACAATATAGGATCACTGTTCTCTATCCGAGGGCCACGTGACGCATCCGCTCTGTTGGACGTCGAGCGCGCCTTTAATAAGCTCGAGAAAGTAGCGCTCAACCGACGCACGCAGAAGAACAAACCATTGATCCTGATAATCAACTCGACACACCTGGTGCGCGATGACGAGGAAGGGAAAGACATGCTCGAGCTCATTCAACAGCGAGCAGAGCAGTGGGCTGCGTCTAACCTAGTAACAGTAATCTTTAACAGCGACGACTACTGGGTATACGAAAGACTGAAGCGACATGCTACGCGAATGAATGTAATACCTATACTTGACCTCAACAAACAGCGCGCCATTGATGCACTTCGAAACTACAGAGTGAGATTTCGTGGCGAGCATCCTGAGCCTGGCTTACTTGAGCAGGTCTATGACAAAGTTGGTGGTCGTCTGTCATATCTAGGCCGTGTCGCGAAAAGTCGCGACATGCTCGAAACATGCGAAAAGATATGTCAGATGGAGAAGACCTGGCTCCTTAACAAGTGCTGGATTCTAGGGATGGAGATGGATGACGACGTAATGGACCAGCAAAAGTACGCCAGCTCAGCGATGGTCCTTGCAAAGGCGCTGGTCGATAAGGAGAAAGAAATGGATTCCACATACGATCCCATTAAAGGCCACATCCTGCCTCAGATATCGCTGTACCAGGCTTACTATATCATGACGCGAGTGGACTTCATCCAGAGCTACGACAATCTAAATATCTTCACCATCGATGCAAGTGCCATGGTACGCGCAGACAGCGTACCGATGATGAACGCCTTTAGAGAAGTTTGCAGCATGCCAGGCTTTTCGGACCACCTTGAGGCCACATTGACTAGGATCAGCGACATCGAGAGCTTGGGCAGGACGAAAGAATTGACTATCAAGGACCTGTGGAAGAAGGACTCCAAGTATCGGGTGAAGACTTTCGACTACAAGGGGAGAGAGACGGGGGGCATGACCTTCCAAGCTGACCCTTGCCGTGAAGAAGTCGAGGAGGCTGAAGAAGCTGAGGAAGATGATGAGAGTGGCAATGACTAGGCGTCCACTAGCGTGTATCCATAGGTTGAATGACTTAGGAGAATCTGTATAATAACCAATCTAGCTGCTGCGTAATGTACGATGTTCCACAGCAACCAGGGGACATCTCGAACAGGGCACCATCGACAGCACATAGTGTGGGTAATCGCGGTTAGGGAGTCACCATTTGGCATTTCAGGAGTCGATGGTTAGCAGACTACCTCTGTACTGTATTAGCGTTCTCGGCCAGCTTCGGAAGGGCCGCGGGAGAGACAAGCGGAGGCAGACGAAGGAAGCTCGAGCGTCAAGAAAAGTTTCCAGCTGCAATAGCAAAGCCCAGTGAACCTTCATTTCCGCATCGAATTCCTCCTCTTGCAGGGTTGGCTACTTCTTTTCCATCATAGATCCGGGGGGTTCCATTAACCTACACTGATCTGTACAGTTAGTTCTTCATTGCATTTCATCGCCTTCTTGTTGTATTATACCAAGGGTTTAGTGTGTTCTTGGTGTTCCTCTCACTGTTGGACTTTGTTCGAATATACCCGAACTTTTACTCGGCTGGATTGTACTACGGAACACTTGTTAAGAGCTTCGCGACTCGTCCTTGCTCGCGAGCATGGCTAGTAACGACGCTGTAACGAACGGTACGTCATCGGCCGTCTGTAGTCACTGTCATGATTAGACATTCTTGATGGGGTTGGATTGAACATTGGCCTTCTAACGGATATACAGCCCCAGACAACACCGCCAGTGCTGTCGCCAATGGCTCCTCAGAGGAGCACACGATGCCAAACGGTGACGGCATTGCGGATGGCCCGCCCATGGAGAATGTTTTCCAGCTTACCATCCAGCTCCCTCACGCACCGGGAAAGATGCAGATCACCGTGTCTTCGCAAGAGCAAGTACAGGACATCCGTCAGAGCATTGTAGATAGCCCAGATGGGTGGCAGTATACCTGCTTCCATCTTGAGCATGCCGGCAAGCGAGTGAACGACTTTGTGGAGCTCAGTGAGGTGCCTGGACTGGTTGAAGATGCTGCCAATGGGAGCGTGGAGATGGTCATGAAGGAGGACCCTTACACGGAGCAACAGGCTCGCATGCACATTCTGCGAGTGCGAGAGCTCATTGGTGCGACTGGGGATCGCACAGATCTTGTCCAGGGCGTCGAGGCCGGAACGAGTTTGTTCGATACCCTTGCAGAAAAGCCGCAAGAGAAGGGAAAGCAGGAAGCAAGCTTGGTGGAAGGGAACCCTGTCGCAGACTACGATTTCAACGCTATTGGTGACGTCGAGACCATCTTGCCGATCAACAAGGAGACTCCACCACGTACAGTCAAAGGCCTGAGCCTTAGCGCATGGAACCACCCTCCTCAGCACCTTCGGATGCGTGGCCATCTGCTCTACCTCACGATCCAAACGCTGGAAGGTGAAGTATTCCACGTCACCTCCCACGTCAAAGGCTTCTACGTGAACAGTTCTAGCAGCGAGAGATTCAACCCTTCACCAAAGAGCGCTCCAAAAACAGGGTCGGCACATTCTCTGCTCGTTCTCCTTCCTCAGATCTCCCCTGCCTTCTCTACCGCTTTCCGACAGCTTCAAGAGTTCAACGGCCAGCGAGATCCATTGACATCCTACCAACTTAGCAACTCTATGCCTGCGGCCCCCTGGTTGGTGTCGCAGCAGTCAGCGTCAAAGCACCAGGTCGACCTCACGAGGACACAGGAAGCGTTCCTACTGTCTGGTGCCGACAGCCAAGATTCCTTGCGCGACTGGAACGAGGAGCTTGCATCTACTCGCGAGCTACCAACCGCAACAATCCAGGATCGAATCTTCAGAGAACGTTTGACGGCAAAGCTATACAGTGAATTCAATGAGCAAGCAGTCAAGGGCGCTGTACTGGTCGCAAGAGGCGAGGTCCAAAGTCTGAACCCGACTGAGAACACCGAGGCACAGATCTTCGTCAGCGGAAATGTGTTCTACTCGTACGGTGCTGATGGTGTTGGCACCTTTGCGGCAGAAGGTGGGGACGAGGCAGCTCGCGTTGCTGTGGGTAAGGATGTCAGAGGGGTGCGTACAGTGAACCAGCTACTGCTCGGTGCAAGCTCAACTCCAACCGAGGGTGAAGATGGTAAAGAGCCAAAGAAGGAGGGCATCCAAGATTTGCACACTGCGGGAACTGTCATTGTGGACTACATGGGTCGGCGAGTCGTGGGCCAGAGCATCATACCAGGCATCTTTAGGCAGCGTCCTGAAGGAGAGCCAACAATTGACTACGGCGGTGTACGCGCGGAACCACTGCCTGTGGGCGCAGCCTCTAATGATGTCACAGATAAGCAAGCTGGGGATGGCCAGGAACCCACCGGTTTCGACTCTATCGCGCAACACGCATCGTTCAAGGATCCGTTTGCGCAACTCAGCAAAGCTTTACATGTAAAGCCTCACGCCGCACACGATAAAGATGGTAATAGATATGATCTGGAAGCATCAGTGGAGACGAAGGGATTGCTCGGAACGGATGGGCGGAAGTATATCCTGGATCTCTACCGAACGACACCGCTAGACATTGCGTGGGTATCCTCAACGGCTGGTGACGGTGGTAAGGAGTACCCCCATAGGATGGCAGTGCTCAGGCCTGAGCTCGTGGAGACATATCGTGTTTCGAAGCTAAGAGAGTATATCGGCAAAGAGCTCGAAAAGAAGAGAAACGCCAACGGTGAGGCAAAACCCAAATCTGAGGAGGCGAGTGGCACATCAGCCGCTGAGGGCGAGGCAGAGAGTGAACTGCCAAAGCCGAAGGAGCAAGAAACAATCGATGTTTCTGGCTTCAGCTTCTCGCTCAACCCTGACATCGGTGCCTATCCATTACCGACTGGCGCAAGCGAGGACGAGAAGGCTCAGCTGCTAGAAGACGAGAAGGCGGTCAAGGAAGTCTGTTCATTCCTCACAGTAACTGTCATCCCCACACTACTACACGATCTTCAGGAGGGCGATGCAGGGTTTCCTATGGATGGCCAAAGCCTGACCTCACTCTTGCACAAGCGGGGTATCAACTTACGATATCTTGGCGAACTCGCGAAGTCAGCTGGTGGGAAGGCTGATGATAAGAGGATGCAGGCTTTGAGAGAGTTGTGTGTTCAGGAGATGGTCGCAAGAGCGTTCAAGCATGTTGCCAACTCCTTCCTGAAGAGTCTTCCCCCTTGTTTTGCGCAGAGTTGCATAAGCCATCTACTCAACTGCTTCCTCGGAGCCGGATTCAACGCAAGTCCAGATGCTCAAATTCTTGAGGAATTGCAAGCATTGTATCCTGATGTGCAGCTCTCGTACTCAACACTGAACCCAGAGAGCCTCATCTCGCAGGTCAAGGAAGAGCTTGCGCAACGATATCGATTCCAGCTCGCCTCTGACGAACCACTCGTTAAGCCAGAGAGGCTGGTACAAATGCTGCGTGAAGTGAACGTGAAGCTGGGCTGGCAGGTGGCAGCTCGTGACTATCGCTTCTCGGATTCACAGTCCTTGCAACTGAATGCCAGTACAGATTCACTCACCGTGCCCCAGACCAATGGCGTTCACGCATCGTCTGATGGATCCGGCAATGAGGGTCAGAGCAGCAGCAACAAGAAGAAGGGCAACAAGAAGAAGAAGTCTGCACGCAATGTGTCACCAGTCCCGCGTCAGCAGTCAGCTCCAACCACGTTCCATCCAGAAGACGTGGTGAACGTTGTGCCAATTGTCAAGGAAGCCAGCCCTAAAAGCGTTCTCGCCGATGAGGCCCTGGATGCTGGTAGAATGTCGATCCAGCAGGACCAGAAAGACCTTGGACAGGAGCTGCTCCTCGAGAGCTTGAGCTTGCATGAGCAGATCTATGGGCCGTTGCACCCCCATATGGCGGGTGTATACAACTCGCTATCGACGCTGTTCTACAGTCTCGACGAGAAGCCTTCTGCACTCGAACTGGCCAAGAAGGCCGTGATCGTTGCAGAGCGCACTCTGGGCGTTGACCATGCAGATACACTGTTGGCGTATCTGAACCTGTCACTTTTCGAGCACGCAACGGGAAACACAAAGCAGGCACTGGAATATGTGCGCCATGCACTCGATCTGTGGAAGATAATATACGGCAGCAACGCTCATCCTGACAGCATCACAACCCTCAACAACGCTGCTGTCATGCTACAGAGCCTGAAGCTGTTCCACGATAGCCGACTCTGGTTTGAGGAAAGTCTGCGCATCTGCCGCTCACTGGATCTCAGCTCCAGCGGCAGTGTCAACACAGCGACCCTACTATTCCAGCTTGCCCAGGCTCTTGCCCTGGATAGGGAAGGCAAGGAAGCGGTCAAGTGCATTCGCGAGAGTTACAACATCTTCAAGGCGGAACTTGGTCCAGAGAACGTCAACACCAAGGAGGCAGAGACCTGGCTCGAGACGTTGACAGCCTCTGCAGTAGGGCAAGCAAAGCAGGCAAGTCTACTTCAGAACCGCCGGGTCCTACTCAGGAACAGCCCCAGGGGATCCCAATTACAGGGTCTTGGAGGGCGACCAGTGACTTCGGTGGGAGCACAGAGCGCCAACGAGCAAGCTGCCGCTAGGCAGACCGAACGGTTAGTTGATGCCGACAAAAAGAGCGTGGACGAACTTCTTCGATACATCAACGGCGAGAGCAGTTCCAAGCAGACGACACCAAAGAAGAAGACGGCAAACCCGAAGAGGAGACAGGGGAAGGCTGGACAGTGAAGCGCTGTGACAGCATCGTCTGCCTCATGAGCAGAGTTCCAAAGGAGAGCCTTCCAGTCTATGGGGAAGGGGGGGGATGGCACGTGCCAAGTAATGCGACAGCTTGCTTCATTCGAGGGTGGCGTCTAATGCACTGGCTTGTCTTGTCTCCATCGAGCGGCAGACCCCAAAAGAGGCGTTATTGATAGCATTTGTTCTGCTTCACATCTGCATATTGCGACATCACCACTCAGAGCTGGCTTTTGATAATGGACACAGGTTGGTGTTGGTATTTAATAGCAGTTGTAGCGATAGTAAGTAGGGGGAGATGTATGATATTACAACATGTGGCTATTGGGGTTGCGTGAGCCCTAGCGTCCCATGCACGTTCTCGACACTCGACCTGTGCAGACTGGCATAGGCTGGATAAGCCGTCGGGACTGATGATCTGGCGTTTCGAGGCCCGCGAATGAGTAGTCAGGACGACGCATGCCCCAACCCCATTGCATACACGCAAGCACACGCTCCCAGGCATTGGGCCTCAGTATAAATGCAGTGCAATGTAGAGTCCAAGCACCAGGCCAGATCTCCTACACGCGTCGTCGTCCTGACGATACAGTCCACATCAGGCCGCCGCACACGAACGTCTCCACTGACTCTTCTCGAATGTTCAGCAGCGCTGTAGCGTGGCAGTAGCAAAGGCCAGCGGGCAATCCCAGCAGCCTCATGTAAGCAGAGTCTGTCCCATCCCATCGCATCACATCACTCTCCGGGCGGGAGCAAATCAAATCGCTCTAGGCCTGATCCATCGAGAACCTTGACGGACAGAAAACCCTCGCTGTTCACTGCGGCGTCGTCGGCAGCCTACCGTGCGTGAAGCTACCAGACTTTCTGCTGCCCAGAAGACAAGCCGGAAAGGCATTGCTCTGCGTTCAAGACGGCCCAAAAGAGAGTCGCCCCAGGCTATCTACGTTCCCGCAGCAAGGGTTGCCCTGCTCCATTCCATCGCTTTCTGACGTCTATTTTCTCGTTTCGGGAGGGCGCACGACTTTTTTTCAGATGCCCTCCATCAACCCGTTCGCGAAACGAAAATCCTCCGTTCAACCACAGCAGAGTCAGCAACGGCACACCTCACCCTCGCCCTCGCCCCTGGGCAGAAACAACCCACCCATCCCCGTTTTTTTTGACGACGGTACCCCGCCGCCGCCGCCCCTGCACAGGCACTCATCCAGTTTCACCTCCACCTCCGCTTTCGCCTCACCGGAGAAGAAGGCCAAGGCCAAATCAAAGGACAAGGCAGACAAGGACAAGGACAAACTCCCCACCTCTCCCAGGAGCAAGAGCGTCAGCAGCGCTTTCCACAAGCGTTCAGGCTCCAACCGGAAGAACTCAATCGACTCTCACCCCCTCAACCTACCTCCCGAGGAATTGCGCAGGTTGAGTCAGCTCTCCGCCTCGGCCTATAATTTCGCAGCCATGGCGAGCCCGCGGGAGAACGGTGTGACTGCCGACAGCGACCCCATGGAGACGACGCCTGCACCCAAGTCACCAGTGCCTGCACCCTCCGAGAGCAATGGCGAGGCTGAGAATCCTGCTGGAGAGGAAGAGCGCCCTCCGCAGCCGCCTCAGCACAGAAGCCCTCCACCGCCTGATACCAACAGTGACAGCAAGAAGAGGGATGAAGCGGAAGGGTTCAAGCAGAGTGGAAACAAGTTCTACAAGAACAAGCAGTATCGACAGGCGATCCAAGAGTATGGTAAAGGTGGGTTTGGCTCGCAGTGTTTTCCCGGGCAAAGCATATGACGGTTTGATATTTGAGCAAACGCTGACATGTCGTGGTGTGCAGCTATCGAGGCCGACCCTTCGTCATCCACTTACGTGTCGAACCGTGCGGCAGCCTACATGGCCGACAACAGCTGGGCCGAAGCATTGGAGGACTGTAAACTTGCCGATGACTTGGAGCCAGGCAACTCAAAGATCTTACACAGGCTAGCGAAGGTTTACACGGCACTAGGAAGACCGAGGGAGGCCTTGGATGTCTACGACCGAATGCAGCCAGCAGCATCAGCCAAGGATAAGTCACCTGCGCTGCAAATGCAGAACTACATCAACCAGGCGCAGGAGAGCCTACGAGGTGACAGCAGTGGAAGCATGGCTCGCATAGCGTTAGACCAGGCTGAGAAAGGACTCGGGTTCACTGTCCAGCCACCTCGGCGATGGAGACTGATGCGTGGTGAGGCTTATCTAAAGATGGGCAATGTGAACAGCTTGGGTGATGCACAGAACATCGCGATGAGCCTGCTTCGAGCCAACAATCAAGATCCAGAGGCTCTTGTCCTAAGAGGTCGAGCTTTGTATGCTCAAGGCGAAAACGATAAGGCCGTCCAGCATCTCAGACAAGCTCTTGCATGTGATCCTGATTTCAAAGATGCAGTGAAATACCTCCGTATGGTGCAGAAGCTCGACCGAATGAAGGAGGAGGGAAACACCCACTTTAAATCAGGCAGATACCAGAAGGCGGTCGATGTGTACACTGAGGCACTGTCTGTGGATCCATTGAACAAGGGCACAAACTCTAAGATCCTCAACAACCGCGCCATGTGTTATAGTAGATTGAAAGACTGGCCGACAGCCATCAAGGACTGTGATCAGGCGATCAAACTAGACTCCTCGTACACCAAGGCAAAGAAGACACGGGCTAAAGCACTTGGAGAAGGAGGAGATTGGGAGGAAGCAGTGAAGGCATACAAAGACATTGCTGAGCAGAACCCAGAGGAGCCAGGGATCCAGAAAGAGGTAAGGAATGCGGAGCTGGAACTCAAGAAGAGCAAGCGGAAAGACTACTACAAGATCCTGGAAGTTGAGAAGGATGCCGCCGATTCAGAAATCAAGCGCGCATACAAGAAGCTGGCTATCAAGCATCACCCTGACAAGAACCACAACGACCCAGAAGCCGAGGATCGATTCAAAGACATCAGCGAAGCTTACGAGACACTGATCGATCCTCAGAAGCGACAGCACTACGACAGTGGAGTTGACCTCATGGACCCAAGTGACGCCTTCGGTGGCGGTGGTGGTTTCCATGGTGGTATGGGTGGTGGTATGGGCGGCGTGCAGATCGACCCTGAAATGCTCTTCAACATGATGGGTGGAGGTGGGGGCAGAGGCGGTTTCCCAGGTGGAGGAGGTGGCGGCTTCAGCTTTGCTTCCGGTGGGCCTGGTATGGGTGGTGGCCAGTCGTCAAGAGGATTTCCTGGTGGCTTCCCATTCGGCTGAGCTTGTGTTTTGAAGGAGAAGACATTGTGTGCATTTCCACTTCTTGCATTTCGATTTCCTGCAACTAAGCATGATGGAGCAACCACCATATGCGGTGCACGATCAGTTCTGAGCGTACTCGCTACGTGACCTGCGATATAGGGTTTTCATTTTGGTGAAGGTGTGTGTTATGCACCGTCTTCTGCCTGTTGACGGGAATGGTTAGGGTTCGAGCCTGGCCATAACCATTCTACTTCACTAGATGCAGGATCAGGGTGCTTTTGACTGTGCAAGTTTCCCACTATGGCAAACGCTCCATCTCTCTTTGTCAACGCGGAACGATGAGCAGAAACATAGACAATATTTGTGTAGAACCGTGTAGATCTATCAGATGGTCATTCTTCCCAAATTTGTATCAGTGCATGACATTTAGACCTTGCCGCGCCTTGTCTATAGCAGCGCGAGACTGCTGTGTTGTATATGTACGTACGGTAAGTTTCTGCTGTTGTGCGAGCCTTGACAGTACAATCTTGCAACGTGCAGCATTGAATCCAAAAAAAAGGTGAGGCCAGTTAACTGAGTAGCTTTGCATGGCGTGTAGCATTATATATCGTGGTCATACGAGCCGTGTAACATATATAGATAGACAGACGCAGATGTAGACGGATAAGTCTCTCTGACTCACATCACATTCTCGTACCATCTCCATCGTTCTGCCGGGCAGATCGCCGCTCTGATCGCTGTATGTGACGAGGCGTGTGTCTCTCGAACTTGGCATCTCACTTTGCCGACCACGGTGTTCGTCACTGCTGCGATATCATCCAACGTACGATTTGGTCATACATGACCGGCTTTGATTGGGGACAAACCACCCCATTGACAGAAAGACAGAGCTTCGCCAGCGAGAAGCTGCCTCTTGTTGTAGAAGTGGTAACTCTTTTGCATATTTGTGGCTTCTTCATCTTCATTGGTGTCGTATGAAGATGTGAGGTTGTAACATACGGCCTATCTCCATGGCATGTGTGATAGCAAAACGTTTTCGAGGTGACCAGTTCCCTCCCTCAAGGTTCAGCCTTGGCAAGTTTGGACTTCTGTTAAAATTCAATGCTATGTGCTTTCTCTTGACCTGCTTGATGTTTCTGTTGTTTCCACCAGCACCAGATCGAGATGCTGCGAGCATGAACTGGACAGTACTGATGCACGGCTTGGCCTTAGTGATTGCTGGTCGTTACTGTGGATCATCACTGTACCAGCACGATTGCAAATCAACGCACTGACATACATCGAATGCATCTGAAGGGCGCCATGACTATGCTGGTACGGTTGAATACATTAGGAAAGACGTCCCTTTGGCATTGAATTGAGTAACGTACATGCACACATGTAAGATCTATGTTACTTAATAGTAGTATTTCACTTCCATCGAACTGCAATACTTGATAACACCGAGATGGAAGGGCGTACGAACATTTGATTTTTGTATATTTGTTTGCGCCCAAATGATAGCCTCCTCTGTATCTGATTTGAGCATTGGTACAGTGCTATAGATCTGCTAGCCTCATATATACGCGTTACAGTATTAAATGTCCATATGGAATCACTCTTCATCAAAATTTCGCGTGACAGCCGTAGATCAGACAGTAATTCGTTCAATGAAAATGGCAGCGGGCTCTAATATTCATGAGAATCTCGATCCAAGTGAGTTGGGAAGCAAAGAATAGTATGTCCAGCGACGCGCCTTCTTCAGCCGGACTCGACTCACACTATACTTGTTTAGCTGGGACAATGTCTACAAGAGAGAACTAAACAATTACGATGCCGATGAGAACGAAGGGACCATTTGGTTTGAAGAAAGCAATGCCGAGCCCACAGTGCTGCATCAACTCAGCTCGCTTGCCGAGGAAGGAGTCTTGAGACGCTGTGCAGATGACTCTGGCAGACCCGGATCCAGATTCTTGGACCTGGGTACTGGGAACGGCCATATGCTATTTTCGCTGCTTGAGGAGGATGATGACGGTGAGCGCTGGACCGGTGAGCTAGTCGGCGTCGACTACAGTGAAACAAGCATTGAGTTGGCGAAGAAGATCGCTCGCCAGCGTGCCGAGGAGAATGATATCGGGCCCGACCAGTCAGTCCACTTTGAGACGTGGGACATCCTCAAGACGTTGCCTGGGGACTGGCTAGGCGAAGGTTTTGATGTGATTCTTGATAAAGGCACCTTTGATGCGATATCTCTTATGGATAGGACCGATGAGCTGCCTAGCCCGTGTGAGACCTATCGCGAGAAGGTAGTGCCTTTAATGAAACCCGGTGCTCTCCTTGTCCTCACATCTTGTAATTGGACGAAAGAAGAGCTTCTGGGGTGGCTCGCGCCCAACGATGGAGAACTTGAATATCTCACTGAGGCCAAATATCCCACCTTCTCTTTCGGAGGCCACTCTGGACAAAGCATTGTCACGATTGTGTTCCGGAAAAATAGCGTTTGATCAAGCAGGTGTACATCCTTGACAATTGAAGCCCTCGAGGCATGCGATCTGCGGCTCTCTTTTCTATTGACTGCGATACCCTTGGGTGCTTTGTACAAGATTAGTCAGCGCTGGCATGCACCTATGCACCTCCACACAAGGCCACATAATTTGTTCATCCAGCATGCAAATCAGACTCGAGTTAGTCTAAGTGTAACACCAGTAATCTCGATAACGAGGCTTGCCTGCCTGTTTGAAAGAGGGCGAGGCGTAGCAAGACCCAAACACACTGATGACATTACCGTAGTAATATAGAAGATACTAGCTTGCCGTACACAAGGCTTCACCTTCTCCGTAATTATGCCACAATTCAGTGCACGTAAGTTCAAGCTGGAACTTATTAGTGGGGATTGGTTTATATGCACCGTTTCTTTTCGTTTAGCCTGAAAATCGGCGCTGTCAAAATTTGAGAGCAGTGCATAGTGAAGGTCACAGAGAAAGTTCCAATGAGAAGGGTAACTTGAGTGGATGCACACTTTCTTCAACGTTCATGATAATAAACGTGAGTGCTAACTGCTTTTTGTGGAGCCACTTCAGAGGCTTCTCGTAAATAGGTGATAGTGCCTAGATATAGGCAAGCAAAGAAGATAACCCGTGCAAGAGTTGCCCAGGAGTTGCTTGGGAATCACATGCAATCGGATCAAATGCGCCATTAAGTAGGTACCGTGCAGATGATAGATAGCACAAATGCATGGCGCCATTTTGCTCAACGAAAGAGGGAGTACTGGACTGAGGACAAGCATTAGTTTTGGTGTTGCATATCCTCCGTCACTATATAATACCTAGTTTAATTACCTTAATCAGTTTTCTTGAGTACTGTTCTAGACTATTCCAATGATCAGCCCCAAGAATAGCCCTTTCGAAAATTGACTGTCCATTGACATCGTTTTTGGCAAGTCGTATGATATGCTGTTGGAAGATGCTGAGAGCTTATCTAAGTCTGGTAAGAAGTTGTAAGCCTCTCCAAGTACACAAGATGATACTGCGGAGGAATTACGAAGACTGGTCCTGTTCATTGTAACAGCTTCGATAAAGGACCAAGCGTGGCAGCTAGACGATGGAAAGCTCATCTCAATGCTAGCAAGGATCTAAATGATGCTTCAGCTTTTGTTCTTGCAGGCTCTGCGCCGAAACTTGTATTTGAAATTCCAGCCGCTCACTTCGGTTGCGCCGTTCCAGCTGACATAGAAGACCGTCATGGAGCTGTTTGTATGAGCGTATGTATATAAATCGGGCGGGCTTATGGGATCGTCAATCTAATCCGACTTGAAAGCTCGATAAATATCACCTCTCACGACTGAGGCATGGAACACAAGGGTGCCATCGGCAAGATATCCCGTTATGTGCGGCTTTGAACCCCTGCCCAACAAGATGTTGGTGTTATACAGAGTCTGGAAAGAACCTTTATTAACCGCCCCTAGGTCTTGCTCAGTTCCATAGTCTTGCAGTAAAGTGACCTCAAGAGTGATATGATCAAGTGCGATGAGGAAAGCAGAAGAACGTTTTGCTCCAGACGTGATATCATCGTACCTGTTGTTGAATATTGTTAATGTGGTATGCGTTCGGTTTTACTGCTGAACCGTTAGACAATATTGTCGATGTAGACATCTCATGTGCGAACCGAACGCCACTGAGCGTGATGTGCGCCCCATAAAATGAAGTCAACGACTTTGAAGCTGGACCTAGGTTCGTTGTTTAAGGTCTTAATAATGCTCCCATCAATCTCAGATACTTTATAAACCGCACTTGTGTGACGTAAACCAATTAGATATTTGTTATTCGAGTTTCTAGAGACTAAGTTGATGTGAAAATAGTTGTATATAGGAGCTTGGCCAATGTCAAGCTCAATCGGCCTGTCTACGCTTGTTGGCTTAATTTGACCGTGTGAAAACCACGCAAACAGTATGCTCCCGTTGTTGGTGTCATTCTCCATGAACACACCTTCTTCAATCTCACAGAGTCCTTGAGGATTGAATAAGTGCTTGCATGTGAGCATGTGGAAGTACAACAGCATGCCAACACGGTTTCAGTGGCTCAAGATACAATCGTGAAAGCATGGACGAGCCCATGCTGCAGTATGCTGTCTACCTCGGACGTATTCTATCCCTACTGATCCAGATAGTGAAAGAGTTCTGCTTCACATATCCTTCACATCTTCTTAAATTCGTATGCCATCTGGACAGCATTGAGTGGTGATCTGTGTCAGATTCAAACAATTAAAATCTAATCGATCTACAGTACATTGCGTTAAGATGCTAAGAAACGCTATCATGTGTGCTGGCGATGTTTCGGTGATCACACACAACTGGCAAAAAGGTTATGAAGTACCCATAGCCAACTTCAAGAGTATCCACGCACGTCAGAAATGGAACAGGATAGAAGACTGGCGAAGCGCTCACAACATGTCCGAACAGATCAAAATTTTGGAGCGTCCTGTAGATTTGTCGGACGAGACTCTAGAAGAGTCAGAGGGTTTTGTGCCAGGGGGATGTGGTAGCTCACAGCAAAGTAGGTCTAAACCTCATGGTGCTAGGAGCGACAGCTCCGGTAATCGCAAATTATCGTAGTTCAAGATAGACTATCTGGCATATCTTGGTCAAATTGGAGCATGATACGACTGTAACAGAGTGCATGTTGAGACTTCTTGAATTTTACAGATCGAAATGCTATCTCTCGAAGAAGGAAGCCAGAAGAGTCTGAGCAAACCATTTCTTGTCCCTCACCCAGGCCTTGAGAATAAAGTCCCGTCCAAGCCTGATAATCTCTTCGACCTCTGTCAAGGCGAATGGTAGAGGCGCATTTGCTGGTCGTCTGGTATACCAGCCGATCAAGTGTATGCCAGTATGAATGGCTGATCTGAATGCAAAGTCGTCGCTCACTTGTCCATAGCCTCGGACGAACTTTTCAATTGCTGCTATGGCACCATTGGCATTCTTGAAATGTTTACGCTCATACAAGCAACCAATCATCTGGCCAACATCATAAGCGCGGTGTCCGAACTGGACGAACTCCCAATCGACAACAAACGATTTTGCTTCGCCTAAAGTTTTAGCCTGTAGTGGTGGAACTTCCGGCACGAGAACACTAGTGGTAGTCTTATGTTAGGACTCATTTCTAGAAAGAAAGGGTCAGAAAAATAAGTGAAGGTACTTGCTTCCCCGTCCAGAAATCGCCATGTATTACTCCCCACCCTTCTCTACCATCAGCGATAGGGTCACCGACTGATCTTCTGAATTCATCCTCTGCTGCTGCTTTCACTTCCTCTAAAGTTTCTCTGACACCCTCTAAAGGCTTTGGAAAGTTCTCAAGCACTTTGAGGAAGCTGTCATAGGTCACAAGGTACTTGAGATCTCGCATAGCCTTGTTCTGTCCAATGGTCGCTGTAAGGCCAGCCTGCGGAGCGCGTGAGGTCCAGTCGTGAAACGAACGTAGCCAAGATCCAAGTCGCCACCCAAGAGCCGCTGCCACTAGTGGAGTGAATACCTCATTATTGCTAGGCGAAACCAGAATTGACTTCAGATCAACTGCACTAGGAAAGTCTTCTAGGATCTGAGTATTCGTCTTCTTATCGAAAAAGTAAAGATACGGTGCTTTGACTACAGGACCTTCCAAGTTACTTGGGAAGTTGTTCAACACGTTTAGCATAGACTCTTCGTAAATCTACCCATATAGTCAGTCTACCCCTGCCTGAAGCACCTTGGCCAGAAGTGAAAAGTGTCGAATTGTGGTTTACGCATCTGGAAATATCTATTGCAAAGTCCTTGTTCACCGCCAAGAACTCGGTGGAATGTTTGACGATAATCGTCTTCGAAGTGATGCCATCCGGGATAGCGATAGGTTCAGCTAGAATGCCGCGGAAGACAAAATTGACAGTGCCCCCACTCAAAGGCTTCAAAATGCTGGCATACCGTGTCGTCGACAACTGTTGAGTGATCTTATCTAAGATGTGGTCCGGTACGGTTTGTGTTGAAGATGTCATTCTCAAGGATAATAGGTGTAAGAAATAACGGTATAGTGCTAGCTTCATTGCTTGAACGATTGATCGCTTGAAACATCTACTGAATCGAGAAACCATGCGGAATGGAGGTGCTCAAGCGGACTGAATCGGCACAAATATACACAGGCATGTGAGTCATTCTTATAACATAGATCGTGCATGTTTGGTATCAATCAATGATAATCAAATCTCTCCCGCAGGCGCTGGCTGTGCCGCGATGTCGCCATGCCCCCAGCCAAAACATGCAACCAATCAAACGCTAACCGATGAGCAAACACTGGGCCTATTCAGCGTTGCGGTGAAACGAACTCTGAATCTGCATCCACTACTTACCATCGTAACCATGTGACGGGATCGTTACCCCTCGTTACCTGCTTGTCATCTTATCCTAAATCATGAACCATCAACAAGATATCTGATGCATATGCATGTACTGTACATGACAGGATATTTTTTCTTAAAGCACAGAACGCGCAATCAAGAATCCAACACTATCTGCTAAAATGTAGGAATACTCTTGTGAAAGGTATACGTAGCCACACTCACAACTACTCCAAGTATGAGCAAGATTGAGTAATTTGTAACCAAAGCTTCAGACCACGAATAGTCTCTTCGTTTGCCCATGATGAATTCCGAACTTGTTTCACTTTCGCAGCTCTCCCGACACGGTTCTATTGTATTAGGACAACAGGTCCCATTACCATAGTCTATAAGCCAGTAGTCCTTAACTCTAGCATTGCCTCTGAGATACGCATTGAGTTGGGGTCGTGAACAGAGAGTAAGAGCTAGAGTATGACACATGCCTTCCTCTTCGTAAAATCCGGTAGAAACTTGGTTCTCGATGTGTTTTACTGAGTTTGGGCCTTGAGCGGCGTAGTTCGGGTATTAGTTGAGTTTAGTAGCCCCAGAGACGATGCCCTGAATAGAACAATTATAGACGTTGAAGCCCACCGATAGCCACGTATTGATGGCATGGCTAGAGTCCAGAACACGAACGAAGGATAGGTTACTGTGCTGTTTAACATACGCTCTAGGTGTTCTAGTGCCGTCGCTAGCTTCTATGGGGAAGTCTGCGGACTCGTAGCCACTGCCCCTGAACAGACTAGAGTGATTGCGTGGAACCGCGAGCGACAAGGCTTCTCCACCAAGCCTTGGGTTGGTTATATTAGCGTTTTGTCTGTCAAAGGCTAGGTTGATACGAACGAGGGTGGTGGGGCGACAGCATCATCACCCACAATTCCATGCATAGTCGCGATCGCCGTAAAGAAGAGACACCCTTACTCCATCCTGCAACGTGGTGCCTAGTACGGCCAAGTAGTCCCCTGAAAGATTGTCGCCAGTCAAAGTGAATGCCTTTGCAATGTTCGCAGCATTGTCTGTGAGATTAGCAGCGACTCTGAGTGCAGCCTGGACTTTATTTTTCAAGTAGCTCAGGTAGGTGTGTAGGGTAGGTTCCGTGAGTAGGTGAGGGATAGCCAATGTCGAACAGGCTTCTATCACTTTGACCAATGAGGCTGACGAAATGTTTACCACAATGAACATTAGCTACATGATACAATGAGCTTTAGAGATGTCATTGCGGGAAGTCAGAGGATCGCTAGCCGTGCGACATGCAAGAATCTGTTCCAAGCAATTACCAGGCCCTACCAAGAAGGTAAGGGCTGCATGAGATGTGCTCTCACCAATGAGTTGTACACCGTACGTACTATTGAATGCCACCTCTAGACATAATGGCACCTGTATGGGAGGATCGACACATACGTTTACTAATCCGAGCGAGGTAAATAATATGCTTTGCGTTACGTTAGCTTTAAGTGTCATTCTGCTAATGGCAACATTTTGGGATTTGGTGGACTCGTATAATCCGGCTGCATAGTATTCACCGTAGGATGCCTTCCACAGCTCCAGCTGATTAGAATGGTTTGTGGGATCGGGGAGGTCTTGCAACCAAATCGAAAGAGACAGCCAGAGCGCTTTCAATGCGGCTTGAGTACTACGAAAGAGGTCGCAGCATTGATCAAGCCTAATCCTACATTACCATGTTCAAAGAGTAAGGGCGCCTGAGTTGTATCTTCCGAATCTAAAATCTGCAACGATATATCCCCCTGGAGGCTTATCGTGACTTTTGCTGGCACATCGTAGCCAAAACCTAGATGATTGTGAGGTACTTTAGAAACGTCCGAAAGGGACTGATCTCACCAGTATTGACGGGCTGATCAATAAAAAGCACTACTAAATCCGCATTTCAGAACCACGGATCTGCTTCAGTGATTCAACCGTCCATGCCAACCCTACAAGGTCCAATCTCGCGAAGTACAGATGTAACTATCAATCACGCAGTCAGCTCGTCTACTGATGACCTTCTAAAAGAATGAGAGGGTTTTATACTGCTTGGAACCTAATACTACATTTATTAGCTTGTGCTGTGATGGGGAGGGGGGGGGGGGGGGGGGCTAGTACTTGACTGACTCCAGGCTTGCCATTTACCACGCAGGATCATTCAGTCACTTGAGGTAGCAATGGGAAACGTTAATACTAACAATGCAACGTCAAAGGTGCATTTACTGGGTCCTTCTAACTTTCAAAGAACCGGAAGAAAGTATTAGGTGGTACAGTGTTAAACCCATGGGAGCAGAAGCCATGGCACTCCTAGGTCTTGCTATCCTCTGCATATCTCGAAGTTGCCTCCGAACTTCCGGATGGACATACATTCAGTGTTGGATATAGCTGCGCAGTACAAGAATGATTAGCAGAAGATAGACCGGAGACCCGCGAGAATGATGCGATTGCGGTCTACTTTTGCGAAAGCCCTGCTATTTGGCTGTCCAACAAACAATAGGATTAAAACCAACATGGCGATCAAAGTCTGGTGGCGAAGCTCCGCACAATGCGCCCTTCTGCCATTAACTGGCTATTCACACCTCTAGAACTGTAGATATCCAATAGCGATGAGCCTGTGTCCTTGTCGATAACAGCATGCCTCACCAGTGTTCCATCACCGCGAAGGTTATTTAGGGCGGTACCCTTACTGCGCTTCTGCTGGAATGGAGGGAGCAGCATCGAACCGAAAGCTCACCAGAATTGGATATATAGCAGACGAACGCAAACAATGCCCTAGCCTCAAAGACATCCATTCTCTCACGTGGCGCCTGGACGATCCCTATTCGGCCACCACTCAGCGGCCCTTCAATGTCAGGGTGCGAATTCGGTAACGATAGGCCAGTTGATGGGTTGCATGGGAACGAACAGCTACGGGTCAGGTCTTTGCTTGATCTTGATGCCCATCATTATAAAGATTGGGGTACACCGACGAAACACATTGGTCTTTTGTCAACCGCTTACAACGTTGCTCGGGGCATACACGCAGATGCTTTGCACGTAGGGGGTGGTTCTAACCCCAACCTGTCAAACACCGAAAGCGGGTAAAATCCGGGGTTCGGCGAACGATCCATTCTATGACGGCGAATCCATGCGCACGAGTCTGGCGTTGCGGTTCGAAGGCGCGGTG
This sequence comes from Polychaeton citri CBS 116435, assembly GCA_010093785.1. Classification (NCBI taxonomy): domain Eukaryota; kingdom Fungi; phylum Ascomycota; class Dothideomycetes; order Capnodiales; family Capnodiaceae; genus Polychaeton; species Polychaeton citri. The sequence goes on from MU003827.1 coordinate 35,895, forward strand.
ACTTCATCACTATACCGGCTAAATCATCTGCTCTCGAGGAATATACTTTACATCGGCAACTGCTGAACGATTGGCTACTTGCCTACGTAGTCACTCGTAAGAACAAGCATCTGACAGATGCATAAAGCCCAAGCAAGTCCAGCGGTAGGTTCTACAATTTCGTACTCGAGCGAGAGTTCCTGGTACAGCATCCCATACGTAATCATCCACATCACTCAATAAGTAAAACACCCCCATCAGGCAAGATGGCGCCTCTCAATGTGTGCATGGTCGGTACCGGCGAATACACTACTGGGTTTGTCGGTGGCGGCGCAAGTGGTAGCGACAAGAAGGTTGGTGTTGTTGGTTTGACACTGTTCGACCTACGGCGGCGGGGAAAAGTTGGCAGGCTCTCCATGGTTGGGACGAGTGGAAGCAAATTTCCAGCGATTCGTCAGCACCTCAGCAAGAACATAACAGAGGTATACAATGGGCTTGACACCGGTTTCGAGAGCTTTCCTGGTAACGAAGAGCGTGACCCGGAGGCTTATAAGAAAGCGATCGACGCCTTGAGTCCAGGAGATGCTATCACCATCTTCACCCCCGACCCTACGCACTACTCGATAGCTCTATATGCGATACGAAAAGGCATTCACGTCATGATCACCAAGCCTGCGGTGAAGACTCTGAAAGAGCATCAACATCTGCTGGAGGAAAGTCGCAACTACAATGTCTTCGTATACATCGAACACCACAAACGCTTTGATCCGGCTTATGCAGATGCCCGGAACCGTGCTGTGAATGGCAGCCTTGGCGACTTCAACTACTTTTACTCCTACATGAGTCAGCCAAAGTCACAATTGGAGACGTTCAAAGCATGGGCTGGCAAGGAGAGCGATATCTCGTACTATCTAAACTCTCACCATGTTGATGTCTGTGAGAGCATGGTGCCTTCGTACCGGCCTGTCAAGGTCACAGCCAGTGCGAGTACAGGTGTAGCTACCGATCTGGGATGTGCGAAAGAGACGGAAGACACGATCACACTACTAGTTGAATGGGAAAAGAAGGATGGCACTGGTAGAAGGGCAACGGGTGTCTATACGGCAAGCTGGACGGCGCCCCAGAAGGCAGGTGTTCATTCGAACCAATACTTCCACTACATGGCAAGTAAAGGGGAAGTACGAGTAGACCAGGTAAGCAACCCTTCACGCTAGACTACTGTACGGCAACTGATACATATCAGGCGAAACGAGGCTACGACGTGACAGAGGACGATAGCGGATTGACATGGTACAATCCTTTCTATATGAAATATGCTCCTGATGAGGAAGGCAACTTCGCAGGCCAAGGCGGCTATGGTTATATTAGCTTCGAAAAGTTCGTTGATGGCATTCAAGCTCTGAAAGAAGGCAGGGCGACCTTAGACGACTTAGACCGAAGAGGTCTGCCAACTCTAAGGAATACGATGGCTACTGGTGCGATTTTAGAAGCTGGCAGGGTCAGCCTAGACGAGAGGAGACCAGTAGAAGTGGTCGAAAACGAAGACTCATGGAGTCTGAGATAGCCAGCATGAGAAAACAACGTTATTGAAGCTACAGATGTTGCCTATGCCCTTCGGGTGTTGACGTTTCTGAGTGCCGAGGTAAAAAGCCAGATTAAGTCTGATTCGTTGGCTGCAACGACACAACAGGACAGACCGCTCTACAAGAAACTTGGTTTGATGCGCCAAAGTCTGCATTAGACTCGATTAGCTCCAATATTCGTGTATGACGTGCCTGAATGTGTCACGTCAGTGTAGTGTATTAAAAGCGCATAGGTCCAATATTCAAAAAGTCAGGTGTTCTTCATCTTCAATTCCGAAGCCCACCCACCCCATTCAACAGCTCAAACGTGCTTCTCTTGTTTCGAAAAAAGAAAAAGGAAAGGAAAAAAACCCCCCCATTGGAAGCCATCGATCACCTTCGTATCAGCTGCAATCATGAAACTCTACGCAGTGACCGTATTCACCTTCGCGGCGATAGCACTATCTCAATCGCCTCAGACCCAGGTCATATACGACGACGTCACAAGCATCGACGAGCACGTCAAGACCCTTACCACAGCAACCGCTGCTTATCAAGGCGGCCTTCTGAGCCAAGCACCTCTGGCAATTGACTTTGTGCCAGTACACCTGGCAACACGCAAAGGGTACTATGACAGTCTGTCGCTACCGGCTCAGGTTTCTATTGCAGATGCATCAAGGATCATAGAACATGTCAACCAGACGCTCTCAATCGACAATCCCAAAGCTGTCGATACGCTGATCTCGAAAAAGGCATTGTTTGATCAGGCCGGATCGGATCTCTTCATCAAGTCTGGGCTGGAACTGTTGCTAAGTGACCACTTGAGTTTTAGCAATGAGGTGTTGAAACGAGCGCCGGCCGAGCTGGTCGATGAGGCAAATCAAGTGGTGGGCGTCATCACTGTAGCTTTGCAGAAAGGTATTGACACATTCTCATCGTAATGGGGTTGCCGCGGCTATGTAATGTATGCACATGGGGCCTTGCGCCTTTAATATACACTCTGGAAACTTCGGTGTCAATGCAATTGATGAGCTGAGCGTGATCTCGTGATCAGATGTTGGTTTCACACGAAGGACAAGCCTGACAGAACTTCTGCATCGCCATCAGGAAGCAATCACATCGCCTAGGCTGCTCACTTCTTCATACTGATCGCATGACGGAATGCTCGTCGCCTCTTACGAACACGTCTCCCTATGACCTAGCTGGACCCTTCAAACAGTCATTAGATTGCTCTCCTAGACAGCCTGAGAATGTCGCCTGCAGTAGCAACAAACTTCGTCGGTTTTCACCATTCATCTTATTGCGTACTTGACGAAGTCAGCACTCTGGAAAATCAATTTCACCACTGTGAAGGCTGGCTAAAGAGTCGTGGGTACTGAAATGATTAGTGTAGCGTCTGTCAGACGGAACAGAGTGAGCGTGCTTGGCAACAGTCTGTAGAGTAAGACGTTCATCTTTCCTTGTAGATGTTTCAATACTGTTCGAACCATTGTCGAGAGTGTACAAAGGCTAGTTCAAACAATGTCAACTGATGGCTGCATGGTACTGAGCATCTTGAACCGAGGATAGGTTGGAGAAATGTCCAAATTGCGTCGCCACCACTCCCGCCGCCTATACGAGCTGCCAGCAGTCAGACGGTAGACTCTGATTTCACCGTTATAATACTTGCTGGAACAATTTCGTATGTAAGCGGGTAGATGTGGTTGTGTTATGAGAAAATACCAGAGTATTAGGAAGGGGATACGCCATTCCGAAAGCGGAAGGGTCAGTCAGACAGATCGTAGTGCTGCAGTATCATTGCGGTCAGAAACAGAACCATAGGGAAACGGTTGAAGTCATAATCTTGCCCAGTTCAAAGCTTTGTAGAGGTCGCCACCAAATATTCCGATCAGGCGAGCAAGTCAAGTGAGGTCATGCGCGACCTGTTAATGAGACGCTCGGACAATGTTTGACTTCGCGGCGCGTCGCGTGTCCCACTACGCGACACTCGGGCTTTAACGACAAGGACCGTTATTGCTCTACGTCCGCGTTTCTATATGCACACATACACAATTGTAGTGCCTCGAGCCTCAACAAGCCTTCCTAAACACTTCAAACAAATCTCACATTGGAACCGATCTGATCATGCCATACGCAGCTTGACAAAGCATGCACCACCATACCTCGGCATATACCCAAGACGCGAGCAGAACACGAAAATCACACTCAAGATAATCGCTCTACCATGTATCTTCCACGATCCCAATTGAGCCAGCTATACGAGCACCTCATAAAGACGACACACTCTCTCAGCCCTCCCGTGCTCATCCTCACATCGTTGACCGTTGACTCGCTCTGCGCAACCCGTATTCTCACTGCACTTCTCAAGAGAGACTATATTGCACATAAGGTGCAGCCAGTCAATGGGTATGGCGACCTTACCCGTGCAGGTCGAGAGCTAGTACTCCCTCTCACCCGTCAACATGGTGGTGAGGGTGGTCGAGTTGTCTGTCTTGGAGTAGGTGGCCTGGTGGACCTTGACGAGGTGCTAGGACTAGATGGAGGGGAAGAAAGGGCAGACATGACCCAGCACGGTGTCGATGTCTGGGTTGTAGACGCACGGCGGCCATGGAATCTGGTCAATGTGTTTGGCACGATGACAATGCTACACACAGGGGGTGACGACACAACGGGGTCAAGATTTTTGAGCGGTACCGAGCAAAGTCGCCTTCTTCCTAGCTACAGACCCGGAGATGGAGGCATCATAGTCTGGGATGATGGTGACATTGAGACTGAGCTGAGTGCTGAGAGAGAGGCCTATCTAGCTTTGCAAGACATGCCCGAGGTGACTGAAGAGGATCTCGAGCTAGCTGGTGACAGCGATCATGAAGACCTCGATTCCGGTTCTGGAAAGGACCAAATGAATCTTAAGCGCAAAGCTTCGTCACAAGAATCGGACTCGGAAGCGAGTGATGGTGAAAGGCCGCAACGACGACGTCGAAGCAACAACAGCACGCCTATGCCTTCCTCACCAAGTCAAGGCCCAACATCTGCGCAATCCAATCCATTCGATGATGCACCTTCAAGTTCTCAACCTCGCTCGCCCGGCACTGTCATCCCATCGTCGCCTCCCAAAGAGCCTTCCCAACGCCAGCTTCGTCGTCAGCTCCTCAAGATACGGCGAAAACATCAGGTCACCTTGGAGAAATATTACGGTCTTGGAACATCCTATAGTGAACCTGTTAGTAGCATGCTTTATTCTCTAGCTTCAGAACTTGGCCGAGAAGACAACGATCTACTATGGCTGGCAATCATAGGCATCAGCAGTATTCAGCTGTCGCCTTACAGCCACTTCGGCCGCTCGCCAACCAGCTCAGGGAGGAGGGGTTTGCCAGACCGCCACGAGCAGATACAGGAAATTTTGAGAGACGAAGTTCGGCGTCTGAATCCCGTTCCAGAGTCGGACTTGCAGAAGAGTCAGAGTGTTGAAGGTGCTATTCCAACCCACGGAAGAAGCCCAACGGACACCAGTATCCGGCTGTCACCTGAACCTCGATTCCTGTTGATCAGACATTGGAGTTTGTACGACAGCATGCTCCATTCACCCTATCTCTCAACTCGATTGCACATCTGGTCCGATGCTGGCAAGAAGAGACTACACAAACTGCTTGCCAAGATGGGCGTCTCCTTGCAGGAGGCGGGCAAGGGATATGTTCACATGGACATGGAACTCAAACGAAGTCTGCGCGAGAGGATTCTGAAATTCGCACCACAGTATAATCTTGAGGGTCTAGTGCCTGGGACGGATGGCCGGAGTGGTAAGGAAGGCTGGGGCTATGTGAAGTCCTGGGGCTGGAAAGCCACACTATCAGCTACCGACATCGCGACGATCGTTGGTGCCATGCTTGAAGTCGGTGTTGATGCCCATGGCATCCTGCCTTCCGATTTCTCTAGTCGTTCTGGAGGGAGTGGCTCGTACAGCTCCCGCATGCAGGCCCTTCCGACACCGCCTCATAGCGATGACGATAGCAACAACGCCATGAGCAAGACCGCTGATGAAGCGCCGGATTACATCACTCACCGATTTTTCACCGCATATGACGCGCTCAATCCTGTTGTGACATCCTCAACACAAGGATTGTCTGTCCTTCTGGCGCACATTAAAACTGCCAAGACACTTCACCGCGCCATCCTTCGCACTGGCAGCACGCTCATCAGCAAGAAACAGATCCGACATTTGCGTGCCTTCCGGATGGGTGTTGTGAAAGAAGGTCCTGACGTCGCGCTCTTTACACATCCAGGTGCATTAGTCAAGCTTGCAGGCTGGGTCAATGAGTCTGTGGCTGTCCTCGAGGCAGAGCGTGGCCGCAAAACCGACAATGCAGCTGAAGGCGCACTTGTCCTTGCCTGTCTGGACGAAGCACGGGGGGTCTATGTCGTTGTTGGACTTGGCGGCGGTGGCACCGGCAAGAAAGTGCGATCAAAACAGGAGATCAAAGATCGTGAAGATCGCAAGAAGCGGAAAGAAGCCGCGAAGGTCGCAAAGCAGGCTGAGCGGAAAAGGAAGAGACAAGAACGGCGGCGTTTACGGAGAGAACGCGACGAGGCAAATGGCATACTCCACTCAGACGATGAGGATGAGGATACCTATTCTGATAGTACAGAGTCTGCTTCGTCGTCCTCATCCGACTCCGATGGCGATTCTGATGCGGATGATTACTTGAGGCAAAGAAGGAAGGAAAGAGGATACGGGTTGAATCGGTTTGGGCAGGCCTTTCAGGAGGTAGTAGAGCAGACTGCGTCTAGGGTCAGGATCGACAGCTTTGAGCATTCAGTTGTGGAGGTCAGGAAGGAGGATCTGGCAGGCTTCCTGGAGGCTTTGAGCCTGAAGAGCGTTATTGGGTAATTGTTATATTTAGCCCTCTTTGGATAACCTCTAAGGTCTTGCCACTATGGCACCATGATTTGAATCTGGCAGTAAATATTGTTCACACACGACGCCTTCTTGTTCCCATTCATGCGCCCTAGCGTGTATTTTACAGACGCCAACCCTATCAGCTGCGTGTCTCACCTGCCCACCTCCGCCCAGTACTGGTCCAATGCATCCTGTCTCACTTCCCAAGCCCAGTGGTGACAAGTCTGATGGACCACCGGGCTGACCTCGGGCGTATCTTCGTCCTCGCCGTCATCAAACACCGCCCTCACACCCAGCTGAACATACTTCTTCAGCAGTGTCCGCCTCCACCTCCCCGTTTCACCCACACATTTCCTCCACCGACTGACCTGCCTGTCGTCGTCCGCGCACCTCCTGCCTCGAAAGAATCTCGTATACCATTGGAACCAACCCCTGACGTCGTGTTCGTGTGCGATCCAACCGGAGGCCTCCCACTCTTCTATCGACTGACCGCAAGAGACCTTATATTTATTGATGTCTCGGTCATACTCTTGATTTATCAAGTATTTCTCAATGGGTAGCTGCGAGACCCACGAGGATGGCAACTCACGCCAGTCGTCGCGGACGGTAATGCCGAGCTTACGCGAGTAGAGCGGGCGGTAGTACTCTCCACCGAAGCAACCTTCCCGCAGGACTTCCTCAGGCGACTTGTTAGGGAGGAAGGAGGGATAGTCATCAAAGCGAAAGGTACCACTGCTGTCACGTGTTGGTTCTGCGGCGGTCGGTTCCCAGCTCGTCCAGCCGGACTTGATATCGTCTACGGCTTTCTTGGGGAGGGAGGCAGAGTCGGCGACGGGTGGGGGTTCGATTGCTGTCGATCGCGGTCTGGGATTGCTGGAGGCAGCCTTGTTTCGTGGGAGTGGTGTGAGAGACGGTTCATCTTTGTAGCTTGGTTGTGGAGCTGATGCAATGCGTGCAGAGGTGCGTGTGGGTGCCGCCTGTGATATGATTTTGCGACGCTTCAAAGTCGCCTTCTCAGGCTTCTGGTCCTCATCTTCTCCGCGTAATCGCTTCGGGTTGATCGGCTTGATGTCAAGCTCTGCAAGTAGGGCCTGATTCTTCTTGATCTTCTCTAACCGACGCGCTTCGTATGCGCTCAGCACCGTATCCGTCATGGCTGTAGACTGTCGATATGCTACAGTCGCCAGTCCAGCATCACCCATGTTCACGAAAGCACATGTGAACTTGGACAGCGGTATCAATTGGCCATGGGTGTACGATGATAAGGTACGAGTGGCTGCGGCCTTGTAATTGTCTACATACACGTCGTGCACATGCAATCTAAGTGCAACCACGACACTACGTCATTACCAGGGTCTTCTTGCCAAGACATGTCACATGCAAGACCCAACGGGCTTTCCTAATCTGGTCACAACTGACTTCAACCATGTGGCACAGCGCGAGACCACCGGATTCAGTCCAGATGGAACACAGTAACATCTGTTGCATCATACAGGATTCTGATATTGACCTCTGGACTCCAGACGTGCTCCATGTCAGACTGCCTCAGACAAGCGCCCACGCGAGGTAAGGAAGCAAGCCGATAGGTGCAGGACGTCAAACTCAACGCACATGGGCCTATGGGGCCTGGCTGACGCTCGCGGCAAGCACATGTCAGAGTCTGTCTCCCACATCTTTTATTTCTGCAAACGGCATGCTTACCGACCTCACGCATTATCATCTCACTCATCCCACACAACCTCCTGCTCCCTCTCCCAGCCTTATCGCTTATAGGTCTGTTGCTTTTCCTTATACACCCTCCTCCCGCCCACTAGCACTTCACTACCCGTCCAGTCTTTCTTTTGTGTCATTTTCACTACGCCTTCTCGTTACATCCCTCCTGTTACCCTCACCTGTACTAGTCTTGGTAATGGAGACTGTGGCCTCGCCTCCGCTGCCTCCCCGTCATGGGGATGAGAAGACGGACGCTTTCACCTCCAGCTCAGAGCCTGCATCTTACTTCTACACCATTCTCCCACCAATGGTCCAGAAGAGAGTCCCTCGTATACGATCTCTTCGCCGGACGGCCAGCATCTACAGTAGTGGTAGTGGTAAGGCGGCAGGCGGGCATGCCAGAATCCCAAGTGATCTCAGTGCTACCTCTTCAACTCCACCTCCTTCCTACCGGACGAGCCTGCTTGCAAGCCTTGGACGGTCTCCGTCTTCTGTCTCACCATCTTCGTCCTCCTCACAGCACGAAGACGAAGATGACACCGAAAGCCATGCCCATGGCGCCCCAACGGACGACATCTTCGCCTCCCTACCCGGTAGCTCTATGCCAAGCCGTAGAGGCTCGAGACCCTCGTCCAGCGGCTCTGCCACACCTCCATACACAGCAACGGCCGAAGAGACGGATCGCTACGGCGTGCAGTGGAAGTTTGCAAACCAAGGCTACAGCCTCCTCTCCCTAGCGGCGCAAGAAGCGAATTCCCTCACCAGCTCTGCTGCCTTCGGGCGCCGTTTATACATAGACGCCCTCAGCTATCTACTCCGTGGTCTTCCGATCGAGCTCACCCGCGAGGAAACATCAACGCTCAGAGCCGCTCTACCGGAATCTCTTACACCGATGGTCGCGTCAAGGGATAACCAACTGGTCCTACACAACGGTGGCAGCAACGAATCCTCCGAGAAGCCAGTCGCTCCCCAGCAACCCACCGAACCGTCTTACCTTCACCGCTTTACCGCCCAGGTCATTGTCTACACCTTCTTGGCTCTCAACTTCCTCATCCCATACGTCCAACTACTGGTCAGATTCCTGTACGCGTACGACCGCAAGCATCACATCTCAGACCGTCTGGTGCAGCAAGGTCTTATCGCCGCAGATAGTGTGGGCAAACAGACCTTCACTCTTGCCAGGACCGTCGGCGCGATGAACGATGGAGTTGTGGCTGAGAGGATGAGGGAGGCTGGTGTCTGGTGGGTGCGCGGTGTTGCCGGTGGTGTGTACGAAGGGTTTGGCGAAGGGTTGGAAGTCTTGGGCTTGATGGAGGGACCCCACGGCAACAGAATGGTGAAGAAGGGTGAGGTCGTTGAGGAAGTAGACGATGTCAGCGAGAAGAAGAAAGTGCGGTAAGGTGGTGTGGTCAACGTTTCTTAATTCGCCCCTCTCATTTCGCTTCCTAGACGGATGGATAGATGATTAGATCTCATGATTAGACACGATTGATATGATAAATTTCTATACAATAGACGAGGCTGGACTTTTCCGACACCAACCCATGCTTTTCCTTTTACCAAGTTTCCGGAGTTGATGTAGGCAACCCCTAGCCTCCAATATTGCCAAAGAAGAAACCATCAAACAAGTCGACGCCACCCGTGTTGGCTGCGTCGAACGAAGCAGACCCATCAGCCACGCCGCCGGTGCCGCCCGTTCCAAAGCCGAGATCAAACATCTCGTTCGACCCTCCGAAGAGGCCATTGTTCGGATTTGTAGGGTCTGCGACAGGGAACGTGTCGAGCCAGTCCATGTTGTCAAACGACATCTCTGGCTGTGCCTGCGAGATGGTGTTTGCAAAGGGGTGATAGGGCTGTTGGTTTGTAATCTGAGAGGTGGGGGAGAACATGTACTGCTGACGAGGAGGTTGCTGATGCGACTGGTGAGGAGAGGCGGCAAAGGGATTGTGGTACGTTGGCACGCTGCCTTCTATGCTGGAGACGGGCGATCCAGCCCATGATGCTTGCTGCTGCATCTGCTGTTGCTGCTCTGCGCCCTGTCGTGAATGCTGCAGCGGGGTCTGGTTCTGTTCCTGTGTTGCGTTCGTGCGAGTGACGTAAGGTCTCCTGTCGATCTCCTCGTCCGAGAAGAGGTCTTTCAGGTTCATATCGAACCTCGGCACTGGGCGTCTTGGTGGCGGAGGTGGTTTAGGTGTTGGCTCTGTCTGCTGCGGTGGGCTCAGGCTGGTAGTGCTACTTGACGGCGACTTCAGGCTGGCGATGCGAGCGAAGTAGCCGCCTGGGTAGTTGATAGGCTGAGTGCCGAGACTGGATGCCTGGCCAAACCCGGTCGTGCTCATGCACATGGAAATCGTCGCCTTGCTCATTCTGACAAACGCATCGCGACAAGCCTCAGCGGGTGGGCACTTCTCAATGAGATCTGTGAGCACCGATGTGGCTGCTAGTATCGTGAAGTCGACATCGTCAAGTGTGAGTTGGGAGCGAACGGTAGTGGAATGCCATATAGCATACAGAAAGGATATACCTGCAAGGAAAAGTAGTTAGCTCATGTTCTCAGCACGGACTTATCTCGGATGGGACTGTATGCGTACCACTCATGAACAGATGGTGCGTCGCGAGGTACGTGTAGTTCACGAGCTTGAGCCGGTGAAGCTGTCTATAGATCTTCAAAACCGTCTGGCCAGCTTGCGCAACCTTGAGAAAGACCGTCTCTTCGTCCTCTTTCGATTCGAGATTGCTCGCACTTGGACTTTGTACATCTTCGCCGGTTGATGAGCTCAGCTCGCTTGCGAGAGCAGGTGGCGCAGAAAGCGATTGTCGATACAACATGATCACTGCCTGCCAGTAATTGAGTTCAAGAAAGAGTGTGTTGAAGGCGACGCCAGTTTCCTGCTGCTTCGGCGCTGATTCCTTCCATTCCCACAGCCTTCGGTCTACATCCACTCGCCATTCTGAGAAGCTTCCGACTTTCTCAAGGAACGGAGATATAAGATTGGTCATCATATAGGCATTGTTCTTGTTGGCTCCCATAGCTCGAGCCTGCTGAGCCTGACGGTGCTGTAGAACCTGGAGTATCTCTGACTGAAGGAGCCGTAAACGGAAATAATGATGGGCCACCAGCTTGTACGTAGGAACTTCGTCTTCTGCAGCCGACTTCAAGAAGCCGCCCATTGTGATGTTGCGGTCTTCCAGCAGACACGGGAACTCAGTGGTGACCACCTGATCGGTAATGCCAAAGGGGCGACCCACGCAAGTCGAAACAAGACGATCGAATGAGTAGACGCACCACCATAGGCGACGCCGCAGGTCACGCGTCCACTGCTTACGGCCGATTGCACTCGTGCTCGAGCTGTCCGTTGCGACGTAAACGTCTAGATCAGGATCCATCTCTTCAAAGTGCAAGCCAAGGTCGATGCTCAACCTCACAGCGACACCAATGATGTACCACAAGCCAGGCGCGACAGGTCTCAGCAGCGCCAGTCCAGCAAGTAGGAGCACGGCTTGCAGTTCTTCAAGGCCACCGCTGACACCTTCTGTGGCTGGCGATGAGCCAAGGAAGCTTTCGAGGTGTACAATGGCAGAAGAGTGATAGCTCTCCGGTTGTTGTTTCTGGGCCATCATCCTCTGGCGCTTTTTGTTTGGGAGGTCGCCAGAGTCAGAGCGGTCGTCACCAGACTCACTTGCGCTCGCCGACTCGTTGATGATACCACTGCCAATTGCAAACACAATGTTGAGCATGTAGAGCTCCCTTGGCGATCGCTTCTTCTGATCCGTGCCGTATGCTCGATCAAACATCGCCATGAACTCCGCTCGATGCAATATCGGTATCTGTGGATTTGCATGTTCGAAGTAGAGCTGAACAAGTCCAAGGGCGACGTCTTTGTCTGGAAACGGCGCAGGCTTGATGTTGGGTTTCGTATGAAGTCCGAAGAAAGAGTCTCTCATAGAGCTGCCTCCGCTAGCTGTCTCTGCAGTGACTGGCTTGTGCGGCCTCGGTGTGCTACGCTCAGACCCGGCGCCTCCGACAGAACTCTTGACTGCTGCGAACACAACCCTTGCAAAAGAGATGCCAGATGTGGAACCCAGATACCGTGAGTCAGATGCACCTTGCACTGAGACCATACCGATGTTCGAGACGAGCTTGTCGAGCTTGTCCTGGTTATCCTGCTGCTGTAATGCGGGATCTAGGTTGCTGGTCGACTGTCGCGACGGCTGCGAAGTCCTCGCAGGGGAACTCGCCTCATCTTGAGGCGGATAAGGCACGTTGAAGCCAGGCTTGATGTTCTCGCTGACGGAGAAGTTCTCCTCAGGTGGCTGATACTTGATGTCGTGACTCTGGAGGACGGTCTCCAGGTAGTCAACCCTGCTCTCCAGATAGTAGACATAGCTGCGAGGGATCTCGCGCTTACTGACCGGGTCAAACCCAACGCATTTGGAGTTGCTCTTCTCACAGTTGGAGCATCTCGGGAGGCGCTGGTCGCAGCGGTTCTTGCGATGCCGGCAACGATTGCAGGCTGAAACGTTCCTGAAGTTGGAGCTTGCGCTGCCTGCGCCGCCAGCTGTAGGGGAGTCTGCCTGGTTGTTGTTGGCGCTGCCTGCTGCTGGCGGCTGTGGAATGTCTGCTAGCAGGTTGGCATCGTCGTCGCGCTCCCGCTTCCCAAGCGCGTTGTGGTTGCTGGTGAAGGCGCTCATGGCAGTGCGGGCATCTTTTGCCGAGGCCCTGTCGCACGCTTTGTAAGTTTGGGCAGAGAGCGCTGGATTGCAAGGCGGCGAGGTCCGATGAACTTAGGACGACATGACACAAGCCTGAGGGGGTTTATTAAGAATTGCTCCTGGAGGACCCGGGTTGGAACATCATCCATCCCACGCTCGGTGCGAAGAAAAGGAACATGGCATCAAGACCATGCCCTCGAGCGAATTGCAGGTGCCCGTCTTATCTCCTGGAGATAGGCGTTTTAGGAAACGGGTTCACTAAGCCCTGGCGAAGGCAAACCGACCCATGCAGTCAACACTGCAAGGCAGCTATTTGAGGCTTTAAGTGGGGGTCTCAAGAGATCCACAGACACTCCTTTTGGAATTCCAAGCTATATCTCGTAATACAAAGAGGGATAGAATAGAAGGATAGATGTTATACAATGCAGGACCAGAGACGCCTTGTTAAGCCAGCTGGCGCCATGTGCTGCCATGGGTATCATGGGAAATCCGAAACATACTGAGCATCAGCGACGCGCCCAAAAAGCCTCCCCAGAAACAAATCCCTGTCATGATGCTGATGTACCGTGCCGTGCACATTGCATGAACGCCAAAATCTCATGCGCCAGAAAAGGGAAAGGGGGGGATAAAAAGAAACTGCATGTACGTGGCAGTAGGGATACTGTCAGCAAGTGTAATCAGATAACCACCCAAAGTCGTTATGGAACTGGAGATGGGAGTCTCATCGAGTCATTAATAAGCCGTGTGCCGCACCAGTATGCTCGCGACGAGAGCTTCGAGCTAGTGCGGGCCGGATTGAGGCCGAATACAAGTTGTGTTTCGAGTGTCATGACTCCTCCGCAGCGACAAGCACCAGACTTCCCTCATCGTTGGCGAAAGACGGTGAAATGGGAACATCTTCGGCGAAGTCGGGATCATCGCCTAGGGGCTTCTCTGAAGTGAAGGCGCTGCGGCGCTGCTCGACAAGCATAAGACTTATGATGCCACCAACGGTGGCAACACATGCGTTGATCCACCAGGGCAGGCCCAAGACTCCCACGGAAAGACCTGCAGACTGCAAAACGCCGGAGGCAGTTGGCCCAAAGGCACGGCATAGGCTTGCTGCCGATGCTGCCACTCCGTTCAGCGTGCCTAGGACCTTTGTGGACGGTGCAGAGCTCGAGAGCATGATCTGAAACGATGGAAAGGCAAAGGCCTGGGCGGTAACCTTCCAGATCAGCATCAGGTAGATGCAGGGCATTCTGAGAGTTGCCGGTACGAGAGTCAGGTAAGGAACCATAAGGTAGAGTAGCGGGTAGGACAGAGCAGTGAGCCGGAAGGTCAACAATGGTCCCAGCATCCGGTTGACGATGGGAAAGATCACTATCGTAGCGAACATCTGTATGGCTGCTTGGGACGAGAGGATGGCGCCAATCAACTTGGTTGACAACCCGAAGCCGCTGGTAAACTGGAATGGGAGCCTCGGTGGTTGCTCGGCCTCAGGCATACTAAAGAGTACAGGAAGAAGTTGCTCGGCGGATATAGTGTGGCTTTGCGTGCGTTAGCGTAACCATTATTTTGTACTGAGAACCCAGTCAACCAAGATGCACTTACTAAGCAAGAATTCCATAACCGACGATGTTTAACATCACCTGTTTTGTAAAGGCACTCTTGACGGAGGAATTGCGCTTGCATGTTGGGTCTTGTTGCGCTTCCTCAGCCGCGTGGAGCTCGACAGCATCTTGGGTCGGATTGTCCAAGCTCTTGAGCTGTGAGCCATCTATAGAGTGGTATGCTGGCGGTGGAACCCCAGCTGGTCCTGCTTGCGAGGGTGACAACTCAGGCGATGAGGCCGTGCTCCTGTAGTCCGGAGGAAGATCGTCTTCGTGCATCAGCATGAGCGTCTCCTCTGCATAGTTGCGCTTCTGGCAGGCAATACGGCCTTCTGGCTGCCTCCTGATCCGAGCGAGTATCCAATTTCCAAATTCCAACCCCATATCACGACGCTCTTTCTTGTCTTCGTGCGTCTCTTCGAGGAAGAATATGCCAACCGTCATGCCCAAGATCACAATGGTGGCGCACACCAAGTTCGGTAGGAGATATGGGAAATCGTCGAAAATAGTGCCAGGTTTGAAAAGTCCAGGATAGTTGCGTACAGGCTCGGCGAGACCGCCGCCGATGATGGATCCCACGATGGATCCGAGACACCAGGTAGACGGGATCAGCGCATAGGCGCGAGCTTGGTGTGCCTCGACTGTGACGATCTCAGCAACGGTTGTTTGGATGACGCCAATGTTGCCATTGAGTAAGCCACCGACTGCGCGTGCGAGCAGTGCCGTTGCTAGGTTGGGCGCAAAACCAAAGATGACCATACTGACGCCCGTCCCAGCCAAGCCAGTCAGAAGGATTGGCTTGCGACCAAGTCTATCACTCATACGACCCCATATCGAACCGGTCATGAACTCTGCGAAGGCGAAGACGGACGTGACCATGCCGGCGTACAGCGCGATCTGCTTGTCGTTGGTGGTGATGTGGAAGGACTCGATCATGTAGTAGATGTAGGGGAAGATGGACATGAAAGCGATCGGCTCGCATATCCGGCAGCATACTAAGACCAAAAGTCAGCTGAATGATCCAGTGGTTCGTGGGGGGGAGATGAAGGCTCACGTAGCACGCATATCTGCCCATACGGAAAGGCCTGGGATTTGTCTTTGCGGCCGAGATCGCCGCCACTGCTTAGCATGGCGTCGATGGGTTCTGGGTGACAGGAGAGATTCCCTGGTCTCCTTGCAGCACGGCACAAGACGGCACAGCACAAGATAGCAGAGAGGGAGAGAGAGAGAGAGAGAGAGAGAGAGAGAGAGAGAGAGAGAGAGAGAAGTGTAGTGGACAGGTACGATAGCACTCTGTAGTGGTGGCGGTGGTGGTATTGTTGTTGTTGGCGCGTAGCGGTAGTGATAGTCAGGTGTCGTGCTCGGTCAGTCGTCAGATATGTCCAGACAGCAGCCTTTCGGTGGACGGCAGTCCCTTTTGTATAGTCAAAGTCCAGGCCAGATTCCGGGGGAAGGGGATGCAGAGAGGCCAGTTATGGTCGTACGGCACCTAGCTTGTGACACAGAGAAGGTGACCAGCGCAACAGGCAGGCAGGCAGGATAGTTGGCAGAGGGAGGGGAGATGGTGTGATGAGACGGGTTGCAATGCAATGCGGTATAGGTAGGGAGCGAAGAAAGGACAAGGCAGGTTGTACGACTGTCGAGGTATTGGGTTGAGGGACAAGGCCAGCAGTGTTCCCGCTGACAGCATGGAAGACATGGCTGATTAAAGCAGAGCAGAGCAGCGCAGAGCAGCGCAAAACACACTTGCGGTCAAACGTGTCGCCCATGGTGGCACGGTAGGGAAGTCCTGCTCCACTGGCCACCACCGCCCAAGCTTCGGCACCAGTGAGCAGAAGATCCAAACTACATGGGAGGCCCCTGACTGCCGTCGCGCGAGAGAGGGCATCGATTGGGACGGCGAGGCGGCCATGCGAGCCGGAACGTGAGGACGGGACCGGCTTTGGGCCTGCCAGCGATGTCATATGTCATAAGTCATAATCGAAGAGAGAGAGAGAGAGAGAGAGCGCGCGCAGGGCCCAGGGCCAGGGACTAGGACTGGGACCGCAGCCGGTAGCCAACAGCCAGTAACTCACTCGCCTGTCCACTGACTCAAACCCGCTCGATCGCCCACTCAAACTCGCTCTCGCTCTCGCCCGCGAAGGCTCACACAGAGAGGGACAGACACAGACATGGCCAGGTTTAGGTTCCTATCCTGTGGGCTAAGCACAGCACGGTGCAGCGCAGGCAGGGCGATCGGCTTGACACATGTTTGCTTAGTGCGCTGGGATCCCAAGCCTGCGACTCTCCACCCGCCCTAGCGACGTGCCCGTCCAGATCCTCGGAACGTCCGCTGATTGGAGCGCGGCACGCGGATTCGCCCCTACGCCTATAGAAGCCGGCATATGTGACGCCCTCTAGCACAGCCGCACACCCACACCCTCACCCACCTCTGGGCCCCTCCCAGCAGTAGCAGCAGTAGCAGCAGCAGACAGGCAGGCAAACCTTCAGCCCTATTGATTACACTGCTGCAGGCACGGCACACTGTTCGATCCCGTCTTTGCCACACCAAGGCTCCCACTCCCACTTCCACTCCCACTCCGACTCCCACTCCCACCCCAATCAGAAAAAGGGAGCTTTGAGACACTTGCCGCTCTGCCGTTGCGTCGCGTCGCGTTGCGTTGCATTGCCTCTGGTGGCTAAGGCATGCCGCACTGCTGTACGGTACACGCAGAGCCACGCACCACCTCTCCGCACCAACGTGCCCGCTGCATTTCCACCCACCCATCCCGTTTGCCGGTAGTCCCAAAAGCTGCCCGTCGACGAGCCCAAAAGTGGATCTCGTGACCGCCCGAGTAGGCGCGGACCGCAGAGAACGGGAGCAAAATGCAAAATGGCGGTGAATTGGGGCCCTTTCTCCTGAGCCAGCTTGCTTGCTTTGTGTCTCCGTGGAAATTTTTTTTAAGGTTCCATCAGACTCACTGGCGTGTCCCGGTCGCAGGCCCGTAGACGATGGGTTTTTAGGGTCCCAGTCAAAACCGCATCCTCCTCCTCCTCCATCATCCTCCTCACCATTGGGCTGGGGAAAAGGGATGCCGGATGTGGACTTGTGGTAAGCAAAGGGGATGAGATCCAGCACGCTATCCTGCACCGTATTCCCTGGTTCGTGGTCATGTCTAGCTCTCGTTCCCATCTTCCCCCTCATCTCGCCCTGACCTATGTAAGATAGATGCAAACTCAATCACGCTTCCCACCCCACCCCCCTTCTCTCGCTCACCACCACCCTCGATCCATGGTGATACCTGTCGACCACTCACGGTGTGCGGAAAACCAGATTGGGAGTTTTCCTGCTGGACCCATGTCATCATCCTTCCGCGTCGACCCCAAAGCTGTGGGTTGGACAATGCGAACCACCACCAGCAGGCTAGAGGCGATGTATACAGGTTGACTGGTCACCCACGCAGAACGCAGACGCAGGCGCAGGCGCAGGCGCAGACGCACAATGCAGACGCACACTGCACCGCGCGCAAACGCACAGGGCACAGGACACACCTCTCGTCTCCTGACCGGTGGGGCCCGACTGCAGGGTGTTGCAGGCCATCCACGCGACGCCAAGCTGGCTCCGAATGCCTAAAACGCTGTTCCCCAAGGGCCGGCGTCTTGATTCGTTAGCGGGCCGGGGCAGCTAGTGTTACAGATGCAGGAATAGGATTCGAGAAGACTTCCTCCTGCCCCGTGCCCGCAGCACCAAAACAGCACATGATCTGATCTCGCTCCCAGTTCCTGGATGGAATTCCCCTTGGGACCGAGAGAAGGGGGGGCACAGGGAGCCGGCAGCATGGTTTGAGCCGGCCCATGGCTGCCACGCCAGTGAGATTTGCCTACGTCATCCTGACCTTCCTTGCTCAACCCCTGCAAGGCAGAAGGCAAGAGGCAGAGGCAGAGGCAGAGAGGCTCCTGCCTGCTTATCCACCACGCACACTAGTCCACCCTATCCAACACCAGTTCGCTGCCTCCCATCCACCTCTGACAAACAAGCGCCTAGGCGCAGGCGCGCGCATATCGCTGGACACGAACGCAGTCGTGAGTCAGCACCGCCGCGCTTCGTGCTGCACATCTCTGCTGCGTTGCGCTTCGCTTTGCTTCGCTTCACCACACGGCCGGAGCCAGGTCGCACTGTACGCCTGGAGTTGGTCGAGCTCGTTGGCATACTCTGAGCTCCTTCAACAGTCTCGGCTTACATTGCCCACTGACACACCCGCACAACTCCCCCCCCCTGGCTTGGCCCGCCTTCGCTTGCTGCAGCTCGCCGTCTTCTGAGCAAGCAGGCATGTCGCCCATCTTTGCCTCCCTTTCCCCTCCATCCTCCGGCTGCATCGCTGATGAACCTGTCCGGGACGAGCACTGTGCGACAATCGGCCTTCTCGGGTCCTGAGGCCGTTGCTTGATCGGGCCATGTCTCGGCTTTGGACAGGCCGGTTACGAGAATCGCTGCATCACCCTGGATGTCAACGCGACATTGGCCCTTGTTGGCCTGGCGCCATAGGCTGACCAAGCCGGTTGTGCCAGCTCACACCTGTACATACATACACTGCACTGCACTGTACAGTACACTGTGCTGTGCTGTGCTGTGCTGTGCTGTGATGTGCTGTGCTGTGCTGTGCTGTGCTGTGCTGTGCGTTTCGCGCGCCCTGTAGCCATCGGTCCAGGCATCTGGGCCATCGAAGGATTCGCGTGCAAATGCAGACGTTGCTGCAACCTTGTGCATCGCTTAGCGGTGAGAAGTTGCTCGGTCAATCAAACCATACCGTTTTGCACACGGTGCCGCCCCGCGAGCACTCTTCCTCACCCAGACGTGGGCCACCCCCTCCGTCTCACCAGACGCTGACAAGTGCAGAAGAGTGGGATCCTGCATGCGCAAGGCAACGTTTATTCGTTATTGCAATGCATGCTTTCTAGAGCTACCGTAGGGCAGCATGGTCCACCGGGGGCGCAGCCACGGAATCCTACGCCTGCACCATGTAATCTGCTGTCTAACACATGATTAAATTACCGCTAGTGCTTCGATGCTTCCACCACTCGGCCAGTCGTGAAATTTGATTCAAGGTTGCAGAGCAGCTGCCCTGGTGTCAAAGGCACTTGCCAAGGCTCTGCGCCGATCATGATGGTTGTGATGATGATGGTGATGATGATGATGATACGGGCCAGCCTTGAAGTTGTTGTCCGAGGCGGCGAGCCTACCTGCCTAGGCACCTACCGTAAGTCACGTAAGTCACGTAGCTACAACACACCGGAAGAAGGAATCCATCATGCAACAGCCAGCTCACACCGCGCCATCCGGCACGGCTGCTCGACAGCCGATTGACAAGTAACTGCCTGTGTTCTCTCGCCCCCCCCTCCCCCCCAATCCGTGTAGCAGTTCTGCCTACTTGCCAGATCCATGTTTTCGGTCGGTGCCTATGCACCATGCGAGACCGAGTCGGGCTAGTGCCACGCATATAGAAAAGACACCCTGCTCCAGGCTGTCATTGGCTGCCCGATGACTTCCGCATCCAGCTGATCCAACCCGCTGCAAATGTCACGACTCGTACAATGCGATGCATTCATTAGACAAAGACTTGCAGCCGACTTGTAAGGTCCTGACGTGTGCTCAGGTGGAGAAGTGCACCCGCTAATGAAAAGTCAAGCGCCAGTCTGAAGTACGCATGCCCACAGGGCCTGTACGTGGCACCAGTCCCAGACGAGCCATTGCTATGGACCGGTGTGCTGTTTGTGAGCAGAGGTATGTCGTGTTTCTCCATCATCTTCTCGAACCAGCGACTACGTGGGATGTGTCATTGAGCCAAGCAAAACCCTGCAGGACCATACACCAATGCGATCCTACGATTCGAGATTGCCTTCACGCACGATTTCCCGGACCGCGCCCCAACGGTGACCATCAACAGCGACGTGTTCCATCCTCTTGTCACGCCCTTGACCACCTACACCTACACGGGCCAAGACTCGGGCACTGAGACCGTAAGTGCAGCGGACCAGGCTCGACTGCCCCCAGGCGGTGTGAGTCTACGTCACGGCTTTCCAGAATGGTTTACAGAACCCCCAAGCAGCGACAATATGGGGCTCGTGGCAGGAGACGGTGAAAGTGGCATGCAGGCAAGAGCCCGGCATGCAACGGATCAGGCGGAAGCACCACCCGCGTCGAGTCATACACAGCAGGAGCGACAGTCGCCTCACATTGTGGAGGTCCTGCAATATCTACGTGTCATATTCAGCTCTGAGGCGGTATTGGACACCGTGCCCCTCGAGGCAGCAGCAAACAGCGGTGCGTGGCACGCTTGGAAGAGCTACCGTGTCAGACAGCAAGGTCATCAAGCTTCCAACATGTCGCCTGCCCGGAAGGCAATCCCTTCACCTGTAGAACGAAGCACTTCCCCCAAACAGCAGCCTGGAGGTGCAAGGCGTCCAGGTGACTGGAACTGGCAAGGGGTGTGGGAGGATCGTGTGAGGAAGATCATCCAGGCTAGTATCACCGAACAGTCGCTCTATGGTGGTGGTGACGGTGACGTGGTGAGTTTGCAGCTACTGGACGTGAACGTGTCTGTTTTCTAACGAACTTGCCCTTTAGATCGGCTTCTTGAAGATGGATCGAGGGACAGTGCAAGCTATCACAGCAGCAGCAGCAGCAGCAGCAGCAGTTTGACGGAGCGTCTCTACATAACAGCAGCGTTACTGGCAGGTTGTGACCTGACGTGTACTCGTTTCCCTGTGAAAGCTGTTCAAAAGGGGGAACCGCGATCTTTGCCAATTGCACTCCCTCAGATAGTAAGCGTGCTCTCCCGGTAGTATCACTTTCCTTCCAATTCAGCTAGAAACCGGCAAGTCCACATTACAAAGCTTTCAGCACGGCAGGTAGGACTGTAACACTTTCCACAACTTCAAGTCGTGTCCCCTGTACTGAGGTTACCATAGACATGTTAGCTATGAGACGTCCCTCCATTGGCCTCCACGCTGACGGTCTATGGCCACCATGGCGAATCAAAAGGAGGTGACCAAGTGGCAGCCAAAGCCGCCTTTCTAGCTACACACAGCTGACAAGAGGGTAGAACACGCGACCACACGATGAGCTAAGCCCTCCATGCTGTCCGGCAGCCAAGCCGGCAAGCATTCCACTGTCTGGCCTGGAGGCTCTTTCAATAGAACCCGGTAGTATACCACTGCTCTCACCTTGCAGCAAACCACTCTTGCTCTCGCAGCGGGACCACTCTGCGTGCATCCCATCCCGTCAGATCACACCGTTGAAAGTCCGTAAGACCCGAGAAGATCTTCGACAAACAGAGCAGAGGCCTGCAGTGCCACTCAAAGACCACCTCAGCAACCGTACATCTCACTCCAAAGACCGGGAAAATAATGTGGTCCCTCTGGCCAATAACCAGCTCACAGCAGCTCGGCACGTGAAGAACGATAATGCCTTAGGCTTTACCCCTCCGGCTTGGCGACTAGACGGCTGCCTGCCAGGTCTGCCAATCAACGACCGCCCTGCCCCGCCCCGAGAGAGTTTGCAAAGACACAATTCAATCAGTAAATCGGTGTTGTTGAAAGTCAAGCAAGGCCTCTCGGTAAGGTCCAGAAGCTCACAGTCCATCCGGCCTGTTGATTCAGGTTCGAGGCTTATCCGAAGGCTGTCAGGTAAGCGTTACGAGGGGTTTAGACAAGGGGATGGACACCGGGCAAGTAGTTTCGACTCGAGCCGAGTCTTTGCTGCAGAGCACATATCGGAGCCGTCAACCAACGACAGAACGGATATCACACCGAGCCTGAGGACTAGTGAGCTGCTTGCATCGTTTCCAAAGCCTTTGAGCAACAAGGGCACGCATATAGACACCCAGTACACGCCACAGACCGGCTTTCGCTCGGCAGAATCAGAGAGCATAGATGGCCAAGCACACATCCCAAGCAGGCTAGCATCGCTACAGTCTTGCAAAGATGTCAGAGAAAGCGTATCGAGATTCGTACCGTATGTCAGTCTTTCGATCAACACAGACACGTCTGTCGTCGACTTTGCCAAACAGCAAGATGTGTGGATCTGCGTTGAGGCTACCGTCAGTGTACATCAGACGAAGAGTTCACAATCGTCTCCGCGAAGTTCGCCACAGAGCTCGACAATTGATGCTGTAGCGCTTATCGATATATCCATTTCCGAACATACAGCGGAGCTGTTAAAACGGTGGACTGAACATGCAGCAGACGACCTTTTCGTAGCACAGGACCGATTAATCGCATTCGCCATCCGCTCTCGTCTTGATCACACCTCCAGCGCTACAGATTTCGCCGCTACTCAGATACACCCTCTGCAAAATGTGGACGTAGTGAGATTACTATCTGGGATTCAACAAACGGTGTCCGGCAAGTACCAGGGATGGTTTGAGGATGGAATGAACGTACACGACCTCATTTTGGCTGCGGAAGCTCAGGGGGTACATCCGACGTCGACGCACATCTTTGTAATATCCCCAACACCTTCTCGGCTTGCTCTTGAGCTCGAGAATATCGCTCAATGGCCGGTCCATCAATTTTCCATTGGTTTGACCTCTTGCAAGAATGTCTTCTTCCATGACCAAGCTCGCTGTGCCTGGGCAGTCCGTGAGGCCATCCCTTATGCTACTGAAGCAGGTGGTGTACTCGGAATAATGTCGAAGCAGATACATGATGGGCTGATAGACGGCGTGATACCTGGTGTACGTCTTTGTCTCAGACCAGCTCCTCGTTGCGTGATACGCGACATTATTGGCCATAGGGCACACAGCAATCTCAAGCCAGGCATGCGTTGCGAGTTGTTCGTCAGACTGACAGTCCCAAAGCTCGATCAACAGCAAAGCGTTGACATCAGTGACAATAACCAGGAGTGGTTGTTTGCGGAGCTAGAGAGCATGGTTGGCACTTTGACAAGCCCTATCTTATTGGTGGAAGCAAGATACAAGCACTCTCTTGTTCAACAGACAAACACAGTCACTGTGCGCCAGGCCGCCTCCCTTCGACGGCCAAGGACATCCTGTCATTGGAGTCAGGGCTCGCTCCAAGACTCCATGTCGGATGCAGAAGTGGTCTACGGCAGACTTGCAGCTTTTGTTGCGACACAACGGCCACCAGAGTTAGCTTTGAAGATCATCAGCCAATACTTTGACATGAGTTCCCCCCATATGCAACTTGTCCGTTCTGTACGCGAGCTACTCGCGAATGAAAGACTTTACCAGCCGTCACAGGCATCAAACACGACGCTTGAAACCAATAGTCGGACCAGGCCGTCTGCTACAGTGACGCAAACAGACGCATCCGATGACAACCGACTTGAGCTAGCATATGACCAAATGAACAATTCCAGCATCATCAAGGTCAATCTCCAGACCTTCCCACCACATCGGCTGCCCGATATGCGCATGGGTACAAGTCCCAGGCGAAGTCCACTCCACAAACGGTCACTGGCTCAGGCAAACTTAGACGCCTCCAACGGGGAGGAAGAACCGACCGCAACCAGGTTGCCAGAGCGAGATTCGGCAGAGGATCCTACAGGATCGGCCCCTTCTGACACAAGAGACGACGCTCGCCAAATCTGGCATCACATGCGCAAATCATCCCGCTCTGCAAAGCAACTCGCTGATATGACCATTGAAGAGATGCAGAGACTTGAGGCAGGCGACAAGCTGCTGGCTGATCTGAGGCACAGGGCGTTGGCAAACAAACGCAGCATAGGTATAGAAACCCTGAAAAGCTGGCAGTCAGAGCAATCCTCAAGAAGCGAGGCTCCGTGGCTCTGACGGCTCTCTTTGCACGGGAAGGCAGGTTGGCAGCAACTTCGCACTGGCCAAAGGTACGGTTCTCTTAGGGGCCAAAAGTATGGACTCATGTTGCCATCATCACACGTCGGTCATGCCTCACAATCCCCCCGATTCTTCGCCACCGCAGGCAGGTTCTACTAGCTGCATTTTGCCAAAATCAATATATCCTTCGCGTCATGAACCATGTATCTGCTCAGCGCCCCAGTTTCCGGGAAGTACCACATAGATCGCCTACCATAGCTTGATCCTCTTGACACGGCCCGCTGTTCCTCTTGACTCGGGATTTATGGCCACCACTCGGCTACCCGAACATATATCCAAGTTTGTGCCCTTTTGAATTGCGTGACGTTGTGTTCGGGTTGTGCAAAGGACAGCGAATCGACAGCAACTTCGCTCGTACGAGATGGTTGCAATGAATCCCGGCCACTTCTCCCTGCAGATACCCGATCGGACTGATCCGACACAGTATTCGGCTGCGGCCGCACGACAACTCTCTGCCACTCTAACCGAGTCTCGTTATGATCTACTCGGCTGCTTTCTCTATGTGCAAGCCGGCACTGTCTCGCTTTGAACCTGATCGACATACTGCGTTGCCATGTCCTTGCAGATACAGCTCGAGTCGGTCATCTGAATGCATTGCTGCCATGCCACTTACCAGATAGAGACAGACTTGTTCCAACAGGGAAACCGAAGAGGAGGTGTGCCAATTACCTACTTCTATAGACAAGGGTTTCAAGAGAGCGATGGTTTGATATATTGGTATTTGACTCCCGAAGCAAGGGCATCGTTTCCACAGTAGCGGTTTCCGAACACCCAGTTACGAGCCCACTTCCAAGATTTCTGTTTTACAAGGGTCAACAGATATCGAACCCATGGTGTTAATGCATGCAGATGCTGCGGCGGTGTCTGCTGCAACCGCAGTTCTCTTGTGAAACGCTAGCTTTCTTAGGCACCCGCATAGACGTGCAACGGTGTGGCGGTTTTGCCTTTTCTGACGTCCTTTCTATGTGACACTGGAAAGGACCAGACTTCGAGCGAGTTCTATGCTGACTGTAACCCATCAGTCTTGAGGTATTGCCGCCGGCTGAACGAGTGGATTTGTTGCATAGTCTCGATAATAACCTGTAGTGAGTGTAGTGAGTCTGCGACAAGTGCGTGCCCGCCTCATACTACGTACGATCACAAACCCTTCAGCGGCTCACAGGTATGCTCCTTGATCCTGGCGGAAGTCGACGTGTTTCCACATGCAATAAAGGATTCACCCTCACTCCAGACTATTTGTATATTCAATGTTGTTTGAATCTTGTTGGGCACAAACTGCTGGAGCGAATACAGCATGGTTTAAAGCCACGGTCTCGACGGCCCAACTGGTATTCTTCGTATTTAATGTTTGTATCATGTCAGTCTATGTACGTTTCAATCTTGTGAGCAAAATGCCGTCCTGTATCAATCCAACGCCATCATTCCATCCCGGCTGCCCTAAGATAACACCTCAACACCGCGCTTTCCAACCCCAACCGACATTCAAGACGCGAGCCGTGAGAAGAAGTAAGAAGCAAACGAAGATTGAAGTGGCCGCCCACATCTGCGCACCGATATATCTGCCACCACTCGACGCCTGTATGGCGCCGCCAAGAGGTGGACCGGTCAGTGCCGCGAACGACATACATGAGAAGACCATGCCGAGCCTCGTTCCGACCATGTCCAGGTCCTTCGTCAGGCTCGCCGCGGTAGTAGGTATCAGGCACTGGACCGCTGCGCTGAAGATGCCATAGAAACAAGTGAAGACGTAGAAGCCGATGACAGAATCTACTGCGGCCCAACAGTATGCCGTGATCGAGAGGATGCAGAGTACTGGTATGAGCACGTTCAAGGGGCCAATTCTATCGGCGAACAATGGGGGTATCAAACGGGCGATGATGCCGACGCCGTTAAGGATGATCAGCAATATCGATGCGGAAGAGAAGGACAAGTCAAGCGACTCAATACCAAAGGAAGCTAACTGGAGAGGAGAAGGGCGGTCAGCATAGGTCGTCGATGCCGTTCGATTCGGAAGGAACCACTTACATAGTAGAAGGTGTAGTAGATCGCCCACACGAAGAAGAACATGCCGGCCACAAAGAAAACGTAGACGGGCTCTTTGAAGGCTTTCCAGTCTATGATAGGTCCAGACGCTCGTGGGGGCAACCTTGGACGCATGAATGCGAAGACAAGAGCTAGACACCCAAGATTGATGAATCCAAGGACGCGAGTGGTCCAAGCAAAGCCTATCTGAGGGATGAGCTCCCTGACGACAAGTGGGTAGACAAGGCCGCCGGCGGCGTTGCCAGTTGTCGCTACGCCTATAGCCAAGGCCCTCCTCTTCGAGAAGTATGTCGCAATCAGACCTATCGACGGGCAGAAGAATATACCACCCCCTAACCCGGTCAAGACACCCTGGGTCAACATCAGATGCCAGTACCGGGTGGAGATGCTCATCATGAAGATGCCTAGCAACTGCAGCACAGCACCTACGACAAAGGTAGGAACGAACAAGCCGGCGTCAAGGAGTCGTCCACTAAACGCTCCGATGAAGAATGTCAGCCATACCTGGACAGATCCAATCCATGAAATCGTCGATGCTGATTGCGGCAGCGTCTGGGTGTAGTATGTCTGGAACGATCCAAAGCTGTTGGTATACCCCCACGTTGTGAACAGTACGAGCCAGCCCATGGCGACCTGTATCCATGCCTCCCAGCCACCTGCGAGATGTACGTTCAGCATGCCAATCCAGTGCAATTAAAGGACCAATGTCAAAACTTACCGTCTGGTGGTGGAGGGGGCTCCGCCAGCGACCTGGTGGTCAGACGAGATGCAACCTTCGACAGTGTATTGCTGGCGGTGCGTTTGATCTCTCGAGACGCAACCCTGCCCAGCGACACTTTCTTCTCGTCGTATTCGTCATTGTCCTCATTGCCGTCCTGTGTCGAGGCTCGCTCAATGGCTTCAAAGTCGTCTCCGGACGAGGACCTCGACTTACGTTTGCCAAACCTTGCTCCACCCTCTATCGAGTCGCATTGTTCCGTATCATCCCACCCATCCTGACGAGTTCCCACGCCTGGCCGTTGGTGGGAAGGTTGCTGCTGTGGAGGGATTGGTATCATGATGTGCCGGTTTCTGCTATAGTCAAAACGAGTGTGCCTAGCGGTTGCGATCGTATTGTAAACATTGAAAGGTATGACTCAAAAGTTTCAACTTGGGCACAAATGTGGCGGTCTGTGACAGGTAATATTCGACTCATCATCATGCCGAACCTATCTGGCATTGAGTACCTGCTCCGTGTTCGGTGGCCAGTCAGATCAACGGAAACAACCTTTCAAGATTCATGTCCCCACGCTTATTGGGTTAAAGTACGCCGAGCGTTGGTGCCGAGTTTTGACATTGACATTCAAAAACCTACAACTGATTACCGATATGGCAATTCACACCGAATCGGCAACTGGTAGCGCTGAAACCTTTTCGCATACGCATTTTACTGATAAGAAACTACTACATATAGAACCTAGATTGTTGAACGCTCGGAGCTCTTAGCGTTAGTGTGCGAAGCTAATAGTAATAAAATGAATCTTCGTCTCGCCGCATTGTATCATACCATTATGCTCTCATTGATGAATGGACTCGATTGCATCCATACCGATAGATGAGATCAGGCAGCAATCATCCGACATTGGGGGTTCTGATCTGATCGAGCTATGGCCGGTAATGTCAAATCTGCTTCACCAGACCATGATCGTGAACAAGCATCACTCCCATCCTCTGTGCTGTAGTCTGAAGCAATTGGCATTGTTACGCCATTGGCTCGCTAAAACCTCCTCAGCGTAGCTATTCGACCGTCTTGCCTTGTTTCTCCCTCTCTTCCAACCTCTCTAGCCGTTCTGCGACAGCCTGTTGTCTGTCCAGTCTCAATTCCTTCCTCCATACATTTACTTCCAGCATCCTCTTTCCCTTTGTTCCAATCCTGCCCTGGCCCCTCAATCCATCGTCGTTAACATCAAAGTAAAGCGCCCAGAGTGCATCGCCGTCCTCTTCCTGGACAGCTATGAACCCCTCCCAGCCCTCAAAAGTCAGCCTGCGATCGACCTTGGTGACGTCCCATGGACCGCATCTATGCGGATCCGACTCCGCGCGGACGCCGTACTTGACTTCGTGCGTGCTCTGGTCGACGTAGACCCAGTTGAGGAAGTTCTCTTCGTTGATGACAGTGACCATGCCCTCGCCACGGGCGAAACCCCCCTTGCGCCATACGAATTCCCTTTCACCTGGGTATTTCAGGAAGTAGCCGGTGTATGGGAACAGCGACTCCGAGGCTGCGGCTTGCATGCGGACATCGACCCACAGTTTGTTGTCCTTTAGGACTATGGCAGCGCCGTTGAAGGTCGCCGTGTACTCATTGCGCCTGAGGAGGGTGACTGTCAGGTTATGCTTCCGCCCACGGTTCTCGTCGCGTGCGTTCTCGCGCTGGCCTTGGCGGATGGCTTCTGTGGTGCCTATGATGGCTGGGCACGCCGCGACAGCAGTAAGGATGCCGAATACCATGTTGGAGTCGTGAGGGGTGGAGAATCAGACACAAACGTAGGCTGAACGAGGTGCAAATCGAGTGACACGTCAAGTTGGCGGTCCGCATTATTCTAGCGCGCATAGAGATGGGGACGGACCGGAAGATACATACCTCCCTGCATGCTACACTCGACCTCGAGGGGCGAAATGAGAGGCTGTGTGAAGTGCATCTGGAATACGTATTGAATGGCATAACGAAAGATCGCTCTACGGGACCGGTTGTGGAACAAAAGCCGAAGTATATCCGTCTAACTTGACGCACTTCCAAGGATGTTACATCTTCAATTGCGCTGCATAATAATTAGGAAGTACTACGCATCGTACAATTTCATTTCGACCATCGAACACGTTTAGAGCTCTACTTCGTGTTCATCTCGGAAATCATTCCAAATCCCAATGCATCAAAGTAGCGCAAAGCTATAGCAAGCCAATGGTAATGTCACCTTTTACCCGCGCAGTCAGATGCACTTCGACTTCCAAATCCAACTCTATCCTGATTTTCAAGCTGCTATCATCGCTGTTCTTTTTCTTTTGGGTGCCTGTGGCATCCCCCAGTGTATTCTTGACATCTGATGCGGACTTGTTGGCAACCTGAGTGTCTGGGATTGCATCGCCAGTGCCGTTGTCAGCGTTCGCCTCGCGGTTGCCGAGGGGCTTTGTCGCAGAGTCTGTCCTATGTGGAGTCAGCTTCCAAAGCTCAAGTGGTAGCAAGTTCAGAGAAGCGCGCGGCTTACGGTGCCATTTTCTAAGTATCTTCGTCTGTTCGAGTATGACAGAAGGAAGAAGTTGAGTTTAGAGGATGGAGCGTTACTTAGCCAGAGCAAGAAGAAACCTTCTCAGGTGAGATGAGCAGGACAGCACACTCTACTATATATTAGAAGGGTCCAGATAACCAGCTTCTCGTCATGATGATTGATCAACCCATTGTGATCGTCGCTAGCGCCACATTGGTGTGCGATGGCTCCGTGTATACCTTACGGACGGGGGCCTAGGGCCGACATCGTGATGCCTATCCTTGGATTTATGGCATCCTTAGGCCGATGGCATTTGCCATAAACCTACTAGATTGGCATCAGGCTTAAGCAGGATGACATATACATATTCGAGTCCTCAGCAACCTCCAAGGGCCCCAAGGAATCGGTTACTTGCCATTCGACCCAAGCTACTGCAGCCTGATGAGGCATTACGTCTCCCGCAGTGGATCAGCGCATGGATACATTGCGGGGTGACGAGGTTAGTTGGGATTTGTATGGCTCGAGGTGGCATCATTAGATTGTCTCTGATGTCCGTATAGACAAGGATGCTATGCTCGATCTCCGCCGGCCTGGGCTCGAGATCGGACCCTACGCTCTGGCTTTGGGGGACAGCAACTAGGATCATACAGTCGGGACAACTTCTACTCTCCCATATCACAAACGAATACCAAAATCTATGCAACTTTAGCTCTGATAGCAAGACAGTGTAGACATGCGCCTGGCGAACATCCGCTGCAGAGACGCGGTACATTCCCACGCTTCATGAAAAAGGATCGGAGGATTTTCTCGATGCCCGGCGTGTTTGCAATTGGTGTGTTTTCCGTTTACGTTTTAGCTACGTATGCAACCCATCGTAGTAGTATGCACGCTGTAAGGTACCATCCCAATAGCGTGAGCTCCAAGTCGCGGTTATGCCTTTGTCGATATGGAGCTTAAGCTTACAACAGTGTGTGTGTGCCACTGAGCAGAGAGATCGTGCGATCACAATGATGCCCATCTGGTACTCTCTCTCTTGTTCATTATACGTCTCCCATCCTACCTTCATGATGTACACAGTACTTCGCACCTGTCTGTCTTGGAGTAATTGTATGTGGACTTTGGTTGATGAGACAGTGGAGAGGGTTTCGGAATTTCCTACGAGAAGGTAGCCCAGTAGGCAGCACACCGTCTCGCTCGAAGATGGCGCAAACGGGAGAAGCTCTCAGACTACGAGAGGAAGAACTGGCAAAGCGCGAGAGTGAGATGGCAGCAAGCGAGCAACGACTCCAAAATGCCAGCAACAACGCTCCTAGCGACCTGAACGAGGCGCAAAGGGAAAACGAGAGGCTAAAGCGAGAGCTGAAAGAGACAAAGGCGCAGCTGAAGGCACTACGAGACCAATATGCTGCGGGACCTGGCGGACCTGACGAGGAGGATGCCTGGTGGGACGGCAGCTGCGACCCGGAGCTGTTGGCGCAGTACTCCATCGAGAATCCACCTCATATGCCCCGAAGAACCATCAACGCAAGCCAAGTCAGGCCCCCACAGACACGTCCACCAGAGGATGGCCCACCACAGACAAGGCCACCGGAAGATGGGCCCCCTCAGACACGGCCACCGCAGACGATGCCTCCTCAAGTCGATCCGGCTGCATCCTTCAGAGGCTTCGATGTCAGGCTTCTGACGCCGTTCGCCTAACAGTCGACGTTTCTGCGCCCAAGTAATAGTGATGATAGTCTGGCAGAGGCAGCGCACTTTGGATGCTTCCAGGCGGCGTTCCACAAGCTGCGTTCGCGAGTCTACAGTCGTGGAAAGCGATACGTTCACCTGCTGTTGATGCAAAGTGCGGCGGTATTTGGCTGGTCTCTGTGCATATGTCGTAAACTGGAAGAGCGTGAAGAGAAGTCTGAGAATGACACGGAAGATCAGACTGCAGGACCCCACTAATATATACAGACGTTATAGTAGTAATATTTAGCGAACACTCCTCTATCCAAGCAGAGCTCCAAGTGAGCACCAAGCACTTGGTTCATAGTGATTAAAGGCCCAGACAGGATGTGTCCCGCAGAGTAGCTATCCATCATAATCCAACCTTAGGAACTCCTTTAAATGACAAATGGCGTACAGCACAGTATTCACAACGAAATCTCGAGAAGCACGAATACAACTCAGTAAAAGTCCTCTCATGCCACCAGTGTAGAGGCCCAAGCGCTGAACAACCGGTCGAACTTCTCACCAGCTGCTGCTCTGTACTCTGAGCTGCTATCATGGTATCTCATCTTCTTCCCTACTTCAGGGAAAGCGAATGGCAGTGGCTTTTCGATGTCCTTCTCAGCGGTGATAGGCTTGACTGGCGATATAGCTCTAGCTTGTGGTTGCAACGGTTGCTGCGGCTTTGGTTGCTTCTGTATGGCCGGCGCTGGCTGCGGCTTAGGGGTCTGTTGCTTTGCAGGGGCCTCTTCTAGTTCGGCAGCCTTGTTGAAAGCGTTTGTCCGCATTGGCGCATCTTCGTCGACCTCGATCTCATCGTCACTATCGATGTCTGGAAAGCTGTACGTGCCTTCAGGATCTCCTGGCTTCCTGGCAGGAATTTCAACGAGATCGTCTACCTTCACACGTTTGCGACGATGACCGACCAACTCCTGGATATCTGTATCGGCATTAAGCTCTGCCATCTCCTTCTCAACGCGGACCTGCTCTTTCCTAAGCATCTCAAGCTTCTGCAACTTGGCTAGACGCGCATCAGCATTCGTCTCTTTCGGCTTCCGCGCACTTTCCCAGGCCCTTGGTCTGAGCGGGGTTGTAGCACGAGCTTCCTGAGCGGCACGCCTGTCTCTTACAAGGATGCGACTCGGTGTCTTCATCTCCACAGTAGAAAGTGGTTGACGCGACAAGCTTTGTGAACAGTCGCTGAGCTTCGGATCGTTGAAAGCTGAGAACAGCATCTTTGACGTGTTCCGTCCGTTACCCTCGCTCTCAGTTGCGGAGACTTCATTGTGGGTATCGCCAATCTTGCGCTTGGGCGGACGGGATGGGGTGGCCTCAGGTGCAGTAACTTTGGTATTTGTCCGCTCCGTGTGCTCGGTAACTGCAGAGAGCGAGGATCGGACAGGTTGATCTTTCGTTGCAGACGGAGCGAAGAAACGTGAAGGTGGCTGCTCAGTCCGTGTACGCTTCTGAGAGTATGCTTCTGACGCCGTATCATCGACAGGCGCAGTCCTCTTGCGTGACCATGGGCTCCTGAAAATACCGCCCATGCTATTTACAAGTGACCGCCAAGCAGGTGGTTTTGGAGTTGCTTGCTGGGGAGTCTCGGCAGTCGTTTCGATACTTATAATCTCTGAAAAGGCCTTCAGCATTCGCTCATGTTTAGGTAGAAACGCATTCTCACAATCATAGGAGAAAGACTCACCGATGGAAGGACTAGTAGCGTCTTTTATCTCATCATTTGTCGTGAGTGCTTGCTGTGAAGCCTCGTGGACATTACTGGCTGTACAGTCGTGAGCATCAGGCTTGTCACCAACGTGCAAAGTCACGCATGGTCGGATACATACCATTCGCCTTCACAATTTCTTTCGCCTCACCATTTGCATGATCGAGGTTAATGTCTGCGGCAATAGCTGCAAGTTCAACGGGTTGGTCAAGATCTAGATCTAGCTCTGAATACCGGTGAGCAAATGATCACAAAGCACACAACCCTTAACACTGACCTGGTCCTCGTAGACTGTGTGAGCCCTCCCGGTCGGTGCTGGGTACTGGAGTGGCAGCTTGTAACCTCTGCGTGAACATGTAGTCACGCAATCGATTGCTGTTCCTCTTACGAGCTTGATCGCGCTCGTATATGGCCTCAGCCAGCTGGGTGTCCTTGTCTTCGAGGGCCTGCTGAAGCTCCCTGCGCTCTCGTGCGGAAGTGGAGATGAGCTCTTTACATTGCTTGCTTGTCAGTTCACCTATCAAAAAAAAGTCTGCAGTCGCTCCAAATTCTAAGCCATATCGTTTCAGGGTCGAATTGAGATGAAACATTGCGTCACTCTAACACTGAAGAGAGCCTGGTGTTTGGTGCACTCGCATATCTCTTACTGGGGGATCTGCCTTGGAAATTGGGTGGTAAGGTACCTCGCTTCTTTCTCACGCTGCCATTGTTGTCTGACACAACTGACGATGCTCTTGAGCTGGCGCGTGTGCTTGCTCTTGTACTCCTGATGCGCTGCTCAAGATCATTCTCATGATTCTGCACCAGTGCTTCCGTTCCACGTTGCGTACGTGACCTTGTCGTGCGACGAGGTATAGAGGACGCGTCGGTTGCCTTTTTGGGCGGCATCGAGTATCGATCTGCCGGATTAGCTGGGGGTGGTATGAGGCTGAAGGAGGAGGTATTCGCACTCGCAGCGAAGGTCTAATGCAGCAATTTTCCAAGGCGTAAAAGCCTAAGATACTACACAGTATAGGTCTGCTGCCCCAATGCCTGTGGACCCGCTACTTGATGCAACAGCGATAGTTATGTCCGGTCTCGAGGAGGGAAACTTTTGGATGTCACGAATCGCGCGTCACTGCACTAACCCTCGGATGGAAAGGCCGGGCCGTACCCGCAACCCCAGTATCCATCCTGACCGTGTCTCTGGTGGCTTCACACGGTGCCCAAACTCCTTTACCAGTAGATTTCCATCCAAAGGAATCATATAGATCGCACGTAATGTTCTGGTCTCACAAAGTAAGCAGAGCCCATCAGGAGACATCCATTTATGGGAATACATCGAGTGGGTGTCTGCTTGTTCGTCGGTTTCTCCGTTTGCTCTACTTGCTAGGGAAGGTCCCTCGGTATACCCCAGCAATGGTAGAAGTCTGCAGTGCAATACGCGCGACGGCATGATGTGTCTAAAAGCGAAAATGCCCAATAGCATGTATCATAGGGGCCGAAGTGTGTAGCAGGCTTAGACTCCTCCCTACAGTAAATCAGTCATGCATGAGGCTCGAGTCTCAGTAGACAGTCTATGAACATCATAGCCTAGATGTTCCTCGTACCCAGGTAGTAAGTATCTAGATGGGCGCATCTATCAAGGTATACAACCGCTCTTATAGATCCTTCCACTAGTTCGTGAACTGCCATGACGAATGCGTACAGCCAAAATGCTCCTAGCATCGTTACAGCTAAGCATCATCACGCCTGTCAATGTCTCTCAATGAACAGCGATTTCTACCTGTCTTCTCAATATTGAAAGGGAGTAGCGAAAAGTCTACGAGTCGGCTCAGGCGTGCCGAGAGCATGAGTCATGATAATAGATTTACCGTGGTAGTCAACTACATTCGGCCATACCATGTTGAAAACAGGCCGTCCCGTCCGCTCCGGCTTACTTAAGCAGCATAGGGGGCGATTAGTAGTATCGTGGGTGACCAGATGCGAATCCCGCCTGCTGAATGTTTTTGCATTTATTTTGCCGAATTCAGGAAAGAAGATCGAAATTACCTGTGAATGCTTTCGCATGGGATTTGTACGTATAATAGAATTCAAGCGATATATAATGATAACTAGATTGAGCCTGTCACATTATAACACCCGTCTGCTGTGTACGCTGCGTGAATAGCCTTCTTCCAGCATAACGCTCCCTTGGAATTTCCATAACCATTTATTTCTTTGACAGCTTATGCGTCGTGCGCGACCTGTCTTGGAATCGAGCCTAACTGTGATAGACAGTGGATTGGAAGTGCCATATACAGGCGTCAGGCGTGCCAGCGCAGATGAGCAACGGTCGTCCAGCCAAACACAATACGTACATTTGTACTGCAGGCAAAGCTTGCCGACGCATTGTTGGTCCGTTGGCGGTAGACCTTACAGCGACGTAGCACGGGAGGGTAGCACATCAGGAGACCGATCGTACGCCCACCAAGAACGATATGATACGGTGTAGAGACGGGGTTGCGAAAGTTTGCGTTTACTGGCTCGCCACTGAAGAGCACTCGCACTCAGCAGACTACTTTGATAGCGATTGCATGGGGATCCGGATACAGCGCGTTGCAACTTTAATTCATATGCAGTACAGCAAGTTACTGAAGAAGCGGTGCAGGGGTCACCGAGGATCGTTTCAAATGCTGCCCACCTCCATTGCGTTGGTCGCTATAGATTGTGAGGAGATTAAACCACCAGAGAACAGTGGAGCTGGTTATCTTCCACAGCACGGAAAGTCCGACTCCGTGTGGTATCGTTATCAATAGGCCTCGTCTCCTGACTATCACGGGCTGAGCAGTGGGAAAGCTGTGTAGCGCAGTGAGAATCTATTCAAAGAGCGACAGCCGGCCGCAGCGGTCTCTCGTACCGTGCAGTGCAATCATCACCCGCAGAGGCTCACCAGCATCAACGCTAGCGGCTCGGGCCCCAGCCCCAGTATGTGATGGGTAAAGAGCTGCGGATAACGGCGATGGCACGGCGATCCAGTGTGGCGTAGTGGCGGCTGCTGCTGTTGTCGACACAGCGCTGCAAGCTGTACCTTTAATTATCCTCATTGCTTCATCCAGTACAGTACATGCGGCCCAAAGGCTGCCAAGCACCACCGCCCACTAGTTTTGGCCGGAGTGACAGCAGACAGGATCTTACGGAACATTCAACAGTAATGAACACCGTCCAGCTCAGGAATACCGATCACCGGCAGTATGGTTTGTGGGGTGGGAAGTACAGCGTCTGGGATTGGTGTACCTACAGTAGACTGGAAAAGGAGGGACGATGATGTGGAAGTACGCGCAAACCCGTGCCAGTCGCATTACGCCAGCGCTGGGTGATTGTGATTCGCAACACCACTGCGGACCTTAGGCCAAGATGAGGAATTAGGCGGAGGGCAGCAATGCAAACCTTGAAAACCCTCTTCCCCCCTGGTGTTGCAATGGGGTTTGGTCCGGTTTGGCCTGGTGGATACCGAGCAGAGGCCATGCGAGTCGCAACCGCTAAGGCTAGAGACGTCGTGCATGGAAGCAACAGGGGGTCCCGTCGTTCCCGGGGGCGGGCCCCCCGTCTGGTTCGAGCGATGCGATGCGATGCGATGCGAGCGACACGCTGCGACACGCCCCAAGCTCGTTCGAGATTGGGTGCTTGCGCAAAGCATTAGCAAACAACCGTTGCCCTGAGGATTTTCTTCTGCCGTTTCGTGTGCTCCCTCATGAGGCGGCGGCTCACGTCGCATGTGCTGCCAAGTGCTGCTCCCTGCCAGGCCCCTCCTCCTCCTCCAATAGCTGCACTATAAGGTCTTTTTTTGCGGCTGTTTGTCTCCTGGCTGACGGCATTACATCTGTTTCCTCTTCCGCTCATTCCACCCCTTCCACAAATAAAACTTTGCTGCGCACTGCACTACATCACACATTGTACATTGCCCTGTTGTCCCTGCTATAGACAGTGCACCGGTATACTGTGGTACATCACTAGTTCCTCAGATAATAACCTTCGGTCCGTCTACGTCCGGAAAAGCACTCCATAATAGCCTCTTACAACGACCCGAACAACAACACCACAACAGTCACAATGGCAGCCTTCCAGCCTTACACCCCAAAGCCCGTCACAGATCTCTTCACACAGGACACAGACATCAACCGGAGAGAATGCCGTCGTGTCGTTCCCATGAGAGTGTTGGCCCTGGGCCTCGGCCGCACAGGCACTGCTTGTAAGATGAAACCTGCGCATTGCGAAGCAACCAAGGACCGAGCCTAAAGCTAACACCATGCAGCCCTCAGGACCGCACTCAAGGAGCTCGGCTTCGACGACTGCTACCACATGATGTCCGCCTCCGTCGAGAACCCACCAGACTGCCTCATGTGGCAGGATGCCCTGGCCGCCAAATACGACGGCGTCGGCCACTTCGGCCGTGAGCAATGGGACCAGCTCTTCGGCCACTGCCAGGCTGTCTGCGACTGGCCTGCCGTCGCATTCGCCAAGGAGCTGATCGAGGCCTACCCGGAAGCCAAGGTGCTCATGACCACCCGCGACGTCGACAGCTGGCACGCAAGCACGATGAAGACGGTCCACTGGCGCGCGACCGAGCCGGAACTCAAGGCCGTCGCCAAGTTCGACTGGGGTGCGGGCCTCTACCAGCCAATGCTGAGCAAGTTCTGGACCGAGTTCTGGGAAGGCGATTTCGAGAAGAACGGCAAGAGGAGGTTCAATGAGTACTACGCAGAGCTCCGTGAGCTCGTGCCGAAGGAGAACCTGCTGGAGTACAGGATGGGCGAGGGCTGGCAGCCGCTCTGTGACTTCCTCGAGGTGCCAGTGCCGGAAGGGAGGAAGTTCCCACGCACAAACGACACAGATGGCTTCGTCGACCGCTGCCGCAGGAGGAACAGGATGCAGATGTGCAACGTCGCCTTCCGCGCGGTGGTCATGACGGGCACCGTCGCCGGTGTCGTCCTCGGCGCCACCGCCGCCTTCCGCAGGTTCACCGGCAGACGAGGCGGCCTCCTCTGGTAGACGAGGCCTCGATTGGGGCATCCGTTTGAGTTCATTGTGCATGCATTGGGAACGGCGCTTGGAGTGTATGGTGGAAACTCCGCGAGAGCAGCGTGAGGTGTACAGTCCTCTATTGGCATTCTCTTCTGGTTGTCTCTATGTGTGCCTAAGATTCTATGGAAGCACTTTGGAAGACTTCAGTTCCCTATGTGAAAGTCGTTCAATTCTATGACCATGAATGCCGCCTGCCGGTGCAATTGTAAATCCTCTGGTGAAACGTCTGTCACACCCCCATCCGCAACCTCTCAGGTCCATGGCACAACGCCAGAATGCCGGGAGTGTTGCACGTCGACGCCTGCGCAGCCTCGAACGCAGGTGCAGCCACTCCCGCAGATTTCTGCATGACTACAGAATTGGGCTACCAGCATCAGCATCAGCATCAGCATCAGCATCAGCATCTGACGCTTGCTGCTTGCTGCTTGCTTTGAGATGCCGTCGCCGCCTTGCAGTAGGCCAAGAGTGCAGTAGACATCATACGCGCACTCCTGCTCCCAGACGCCTACTGCCGGACCGCTCAATGGCGCGGGAAATCGAACAACGCGTACCCCAAGGACCAGGCCCCACCACAGGTAGCGCGCGCTCTCCATCCCTGAGCCGGCAGCGTTCTCACATGTACCGCGCTACAGGACGGAGGACGCGGTCGCAATGGGTAACGACTGGATGATCGAGTGGTGATGATCGCTTCTCCCCTTCCCTCCCTTTCCCATCCGCCAGCTTTCCGCGCGTCAATCGGGTCTGTATGCTGTGGCCCTCGCCGCTGTCTGAGGAGCTTTCTGTTCGACCCGGCAGAGGCGGACCAATACTGCGCCAATCAAGGGCCTTGGGGCTGCACGACTTGACTCTACGCAGGCCCTGAACAGTCGGCACCGGCAAGGCTCCCTCTTCTTGGCGCCACCTGTTGCTGCTGCTCCTCCTCCTCCTCCTCCTCCTCCTCATCCTCTCTCCTCTTCCGTCTCCTCCTCATCCTTCGTCGTCTGTCCGTCCAAGCCAATTCAGCCTATCTGGCCCCCCGTCCACCCCCCCTTAACGGCAAGGCAATCTGCAGCTGCACCGACAGCCGGTGTGCTGACTGCGCTACTGCCCCATCTGGCCGGTTGCATACAGCTGGAGGCTTGGCGCAAGCAGCAATATCGACGAGGACGAGGACTGGGACAGGGACAGGGACAGGGACAGCTTTGGCTCTGCTGCGGTGTGTGTATGTTGTGGTGGTGTGTGGCATAGCAGCTGCAGGGCTGACCCAAGGCCCCCGAACCCCTTCTCTCGCTGTCTCTCTCCCCCCTCTCTCTGTGTGGCCCGCCCGCCCGCCCGCGGATCAACAAGCCTGCGCTTCTGACTGGGGCGCTGCGCTGCGCTGCTGCAGGCGTATCGTGCGTGCGTGAGTGCGTGGGTACATGCGTGGGAAAAACAGTCGTCTGCTGCGCGTTTGGGCTTCCTGTCTGCTGTCGCTGCTGCGCCAACGGCACTCGCTCGGCTTTCTTTGGATCTCTGCTGGGTTGTCTGATCCTCCTCTTTGGACAAGTCAAGTAGGGTGCACCGGGGGATCT
Organism: Polychaeton citri CBS 116435; assembly: GCA_010093785.1. NCBI lineage: Eukaryota > Fungi > Ascomycota > Dothideomycetes > Capnodiales > Capnodiaceae > Polychaeton > Polychaeton citri. Next base: position 75,516 of record MU003827.1, read on the forward strand.
TGTCTCTTCCATCACTCGTCAACTGTATCATCTACGCGGGTCGTGGCAGCTACACCTAATCATTTGGACTTGCACCTCTCCAGGCTCTCATACACACACACACACACACACACACACACACACACACACACACGACCACTTTCCTTTCCCTTCAACGCTCGTTTACTTGGTCTGTCGCTGGCAGTCTTTGCTTCTTGATACCTATCGTCTGGACCCTCGTTGACGCTCCATATCCCTGTGTTCGGATGGTGCGCCACCTGAGCGGTTGATTGGAATCTCTTCGGCAGCGACCTTTTCATTCTCCAAATCGCCACTGTCGCTCTCCAACATACCGCAAGCATGCCGTCGATTGTAACAGAGTGTAGCAGGTTATGGAGGCTTGTGGTTGGAACCCTGGTGATGTCTGGCGTTGCGGCGCAATTGAACAATGCCACAAGTCCAACATCACAATTCAGATCGGTATGTTTCGTGTTTAGTTGCAGTCAGAGGAGACTGGATCGAAGCTTTAACCGGCGACTCAAGTATGCGACATGACTGACTTCATATCGACAGCGACCTGATCTCCACCCGCCAATAGTCAACTTCGAAATACTCCGGCCGGAACTCGTTTCTCCTGGCTACATATTCATCGCTCCCTACCGAAACGTTGACCCTGGGCCGTACATCTACGACAACTTCGGCAATCTCATCTGGTCGGGAGCAGGCGAAAGCGGACCCAAGACGGCGCATACGCCGCGAGTGTGTCAGTATAAAGGGCAGGATCATCTCTGCTACTTTACCGGCGAGCAACACCAGGGCTTCGCGCGAGGCCATGGAGTAATCATGGACCGCAATTACCGAATCGTCAAGACAATCGACAGCTCAGGAGCTGGCGCGAGCAGCGACATGCATGAGTTCAAGATGACACCATTCTCCAATGGCACGACCGTTCTCATGACCGTTTACCAACCGCGACAGTACGACTTGACGGTCGACGATCGTTTCAACCTGTACAAGGGCATCGGGTGGATCGTGGAGGGGGTGTTCCAAGAGGTCGACATCGAGACCGGCAAGGTCATCTTTGAATGGAGATCTTTGGATCATGTCGACCCCAGCTTGAGTTGGACACTGCCGGGTACCACAGACACCTCTGGCGACGGCTTGCACGAACAGAGCCCTTGGGACTACTTCCATATCAACTCCGTCGACAAGAACGTGATGGGAGACTATCTCATCTCGGCGCGCCATGTCAGTGCCATCTACAAGCTCTCTGGAAAGGACGGCAGCATCATGTGGCAGATGGGGGGTAACAAGCCAACCTTTGCACAGACCAATTTCAAGTTCTCATACCAACATCATGCCCGCTGGGTGTCGGAAAACGAAACCCACACCGTCCTGTCTTTCTACGACAACGGGAGCAACACCTACAATAGCACTGGAGAGTTCTCCCACGGGTGGATCGTTCTCATCGACCATGTTGCTAACACGGCCACTATGGTTAAGGAATGGGGTGCGCCTGAGAAGTCAGGCGGCATTCTCTCCGGCTCACAAGGCAATATGCAGCTCCTACCGAACGGAGGCTGCCACATTGGCTGGGGTGAGCATGCCTACTTTTCCGAACATGCAGCGGATGGCACGACTGTCATGTACGCCAAACTCGCCCAGCGGCCATCGAACGTCATGGTGTACCGGTCGAACAAGTACAATTGGACGGCACAGCCTCTGACAAAGCCTGCTCTCTGGACATACAGCAAGGAAGGCAACGGGCAGATGGGTTTCTGGGTATCGTGGAACGGTGCCACCGAGGTACACAGCTGGAACTTCTACCTCTCTGACAGCCCCAACGGACCTTTCGAGCTCGTCGGAAATGCGCTCAAGCACGGCTTCGAAACGGAATTCCTCACTGATCGCGTAGGCCGCTGGGCTTTTGCACAAGCGCTGAATGTCGATGGTCATGTCTTGGAGGACAGTGTGATAGCACGCACGTTCATTCCAGGTCCAAATCTCATAGAGTACTGCCACGACCGCGGATGTGATTACAACGAGAAAGTGCCAGAGGATGAAAGAGTTGACTACGAGGCCGAGGATCTCACTCCTGAGGGGTACCTGTCAAGCAATCGCGGCTACAACACGAGCCACTATTACATGGATGGTGTGGCCAACTCAAGCCAGACCATAATCAACCCGATCACCTCGACGGACTGGAAGAACAATCCCAACAACGTGCCGAGCACGAACCAGACAGGCGGACCCACTCACCCAGCCGTGGTCTTCGTTCTCGGCCTCATCGGCGGTTTCCTCTGCACACTGCTGTTCGTATGGCTGTGGAACAGCGGCACTCTCGAAACGATCAGCGAGAAGGCATCCAAGACTTCTCGAGACGGCTTCAGATCCAAGTTCCTTGGTAAGTACCAGAGACTTGGAGAGAAGGAGCTCGACGGGCTAGACAGCGACGGCAGCACACCAAGACAGCGGAACAACGGCGTTTCCATTGCGTGACACCAAAACCACCGGCTGTCACTATCTCCTACGATTTGTTTATTTATGGCGACCATCAGAGCGGCACAAGCGGTGTTCACGGCGTTTACTTTGCATCGGCCAAAAGAGGATGTCTCGATCAACTTTTCCTTCCATACTGTACCTCGACATGTCAAAGTTAGCCTTGTTTTTTCCTTTTTCCATGGCTGTGGGTGAGGGATGAATGCTCTTTATAATCTTGTTGGCGTAACTCTGAAGGAGAGGGAGGTTGTAGCCATATATCAAATGCATCACCCACGGGTGATGCTCACCTAGTTCAAAATGTCTAAGGATCCATACCATGATTGGAAAGCTTCACACTGCTACACCCTGAATCACTTGAACTACCGTATCTACTAACAACATGAAAGACCAGCATCTCGTTGGAACAAGGTCCAGCCACCTCGTATTCGCTCTGAGCTGCCGTCCCCTTCCCAAAAGCCCCGTTTTTGCCTTGCAGTTGGAACAACAAGAGGGTGGGAAAAGAGGGCATTGTTTGCCTAGTTGTCTTGTCACCCTCGTATTCGGCAGTCAGCTAGCCGCTGACACGAGGTCGGCTCCGACCAACTTTAGCCTGTGAGCTCTATTTCTACGACGTGGATTCACACGAGTGCCAGGTCACCTGATGGGTAGGAGCAACTGGTGGGTTTGTGTAATCTCGCCAAGGGAATGGGGCAAGGGAGCGCGAGAGCTGAAAGGTGAGATCCGTATGGGTAGGGATTGGGGGGCTTGGACATCTGGCGTGCAATCAATCCACCAGTCCAACAGCAGAGCCTCGTGAGGCTGGACCAGGTGCTCGTGCTGGCGTGAGGAAAGTGCCTTCTTTTCTCTACAATCAGTCTGAGATCGGGTGCAACCGTGCAACATGTCAGTGTGTCAGGCTTGTCAGGCCAGAGGGAGCTCTGAGGGGTGGTCCAGTGCGGTGGCACAACGGCAGGGCTTTGCTCTGCCTCCTCTGGACCCGGCTTTCACTTCGCCAGCGTCGTCGTCGTGGACGAGTTCCCCACCCATCTGCCAGGGCAACATGCGGTACGTACTGGAACTCTCCCCACTCCTCCCTCTCCCCCAAGCCGACGCCGTCCTCATGGAATGTGGGCGAGTATGCGCATGCGCATGCCAACGCCAATGCTAGCACCTGCAAACGCGCACGCTGTGCCTACGTAGGCAACTGCTCGACACGTACCTCCGGCACTGCCTCTAGGGCTCAGGGCTTGGCTACCGTGTGGACGACGGCAAACTCGGGCTTGGCTGTATGAGCAGAGGACCCGTCCAGAGTCAAATGTGTGAGGTTTCAATACCAGGAGGAATGAGAAATAAGTGGGCGCATTTAGGTTCGTCGACAGGCTGCGGACCGTGGCAGATGATAATGCGCTATGCGGACCAGGTGCATGAATGCATGCGGGCGCGCCGGCTACGAGGGGTCGGGCTCGCCCATCACCCGCCATAAGCGATGGCCGATAGCCGGATGCTGTGTCCAAGTGATCGCAACGGGAACAACAGACGATAGCATATTTGGATGCTGGCGACAGTGCTTCCGCAAGTCGGATAACAGTATCAGGCTGTCAGATCCGCTTTCCAGGTGCGGCTGTCTCTGTTGGACAAACGTTTGACTGCTATCACACTGTCATTTGCACGGCGTATTATTGGAGGGTGGCATGGGGCTTAGGGATGCGATTGCTGCCCCTAGATGGCTGCGACAAGTTGTAATTGCACGCTGCGTTGCGACGGGCTCTACGCGCTTTCGCCTCCCATCCCTTCCCTGCTCAGATTCGTCAGCGTCCACTGCCCTTCCCTCTAACACTTGCGTGGATCATGACGACCGGCAGGTGGTTACGCATGGCTTCGTTCGCATAGCAAACCATCCTTACCACGCCCTTTAAGCCTACGTGTTATCCGTACTACCAATCTAGCGGGAGAAGAAAGCAAAACGAATCCTTTCCCATTTCTCCTCTGCTAGCGCACTTCTTTGGAACTTGCAGCACACCGGAAGGGGGGCCAGAATCCATCCCAAAGTGGCCACTTGGCAGACGCTGCCTGCGTGAACGTATCGGTACCGCTCTGACAGTCGACTGTACGAGCAATCCACCGTCTGAGAAGGCGTCGCTTTTTCTTTACTACCATCTGCAACACACACACACCCACTCACACACACACGCTTCTCCTCTCCGCGTGCCGGTCTAGACAGCCTGGCCCGTACCTTGTTTCGGCGCCAGCTACTCACGATCCCGTGCGCCTGGTGAGAGAGAAGGGCAGACACCGAAAGTGGCCGGCTGCCATTGATTGCGGGTCTTCCTTCAGCCTTTGCACGTTCAGTAGAGGGCAGCGCAGTACAGCGTGGTGTAGCGTGGTGTGTGGGCTACGGGGGTGTTGTGTGTATGTGTGTGCAGTGTGTGTGGATTGCCTTTCCCGGAAGCTGTGGCGTTCTGTGAGGCCTGCTGTTCCAGGGTGTTTAGGTACAGGCACAGCTGCCGCCGTGACCGCAGACCTTCGGACATAGGTGACCCGGAGCTATCTATCTTTTGTCTCGAGCAGGACAACCTTAAAAGGGCCATGGCATCCCACTCGCGCAAAAACACCTCAACTCACACTCGACAGATCTCAGAAACGCTACGGCAACGTCATGGTTCGGATTCAATGCCTCGGCGTTCTATCGCGGAGCGGAGAGGCAATCTCAAGGAAATAGACACAGACAGCTCTCCCAACCAGTACAGCGCTGACGATGAGAACCCTCTCTTCTCTGCCACCTCCATCTACTCTCCCGCAACCGTTGAGAATGGCCACGCAAACGTCGCCATCAAGAGCCTCTCGCCGTCAGATCCAAGGTCAAAGCCAAGACAATTCAACCTCCCTTCTGGCGCCTCCACGCCTGCCTTCGACACCACACGGCATGGCAACCCGGTAGCGACTTATCCTCCGCCTGCGCCAACATGGAGCAACATGCCCAACAAGGGCCAGCTGGCCATCCTGGCCTGCTCGCGGTTCGTCGACTTCTTCCAGATGGCTGCCATCCAGACCTACATGGTGCACCAGCTCAAATCCTTCGATGCGTCATTACCCGAGAGCACCATCTCGCACCAGGCAGGTATGCTGCAAGGTGCTTTTACGGCCGCACAGATTTTCACGAGCATATTGTGGGGCAGGGCGGCAGATAGGCCGACAGTCGGCCGCAAGCTCGTGCTGAACATCGGCTTGGTAGGGACAGGCATTGGGTGCATTGGGGTTGGTTTCAGCAGGACTTTTGGCCAGGCTGTGTTCTGGAGGGTGATGAGTGGTGCTATCAACGGGACTGTGGGCTCGGCGAGGACGATGGTGGCAGAGTGTACACCCAAACCATGGCACCCACGTGCTTTTCTACTCCTACCCGCTGCTTTCAACGTAGCAAACGTGCTTGGGCCTATACTGGGGGGCTTATTGGTAGATCCTGTGAGGAGCTTCCCTTCCTTGTTTGGCGAGAACAGCACTTTCGGCGGAGCTGAGGGCGTGGCCTGGCTGGCCAAGTACCCATATGCGATCGCCAATTTGCTCAGTACCATCATCCTCTTCGCTGAAGCGATCCTAGTGCACTTCTTTCTGGAGGAAACACTGAAGGGCAAACGTCCGTTCCGGTTCCAGCCGGTGGAGTTCATCAAATCACTGATCAACTCGGGTTCTCAGCTGAGGAACGAGAGCTTCAGAGCACTGCAAGACATACAGCGACAAGGTCTCATGGCAAACCAGGAACGCTCTTCACTTGAGATGGACAGACTCAACCCGCAGGGTGACGCGACAGAGGTCAAACCTGTACAGCGCTTACCCTTCCGCCGCATCTGGACGTCAAACGTTCTTTGGGTACTTGTCAGCATCGCAGTGTTTGATTTCCACATGGGCGCTTTCTCCAATCTGTGGATTCTATTCCTCGCAACGCCTCGAGAGTTCGTCCCGGACGCAGAGCAGCCTTTCTCTCCCGATATACAACAACCGCCTCCTCCAGATCCTCTTGGCGACAATGCGGGTAGACTGGTAAGGCGAGCCGTCGAACGCAGTGCCTTCAAGTTCAAGGCCGGCCTCAATTTCCCTCCACCCACCATCGGTTTCGCCATGGCTATCATTGGCTTTATCGGTGTGGCCCTCCAATTTCTGCTCTACCCATGGGCAAACGGCAAGTACGGCCTGATGCGCTGCTTCCGTGCCTCTCTCTTCCTCTTCCCACTGGCCTACTACCTGGCTCCCTACATTGCACTCTTACCCTCTTCCACACCACCGCCCGGACCTTCGTCTGGAGCAACCATTTGGCTAGGGATCAGCTTCGTGCTGTTCCTACAAGTCGCCGCGCGCACGTTCGCCCTCCCCGCATCCATCATCCTGCTCAACAACAGCTCCCCTCACCCCAGCGTGCTGGCCACCATCCACGGCCTCGGCCAGGCGTGTTCGGCAACCTTCCGCACCCTCGGTCCCATGCTGGCAGGCTATTGGTATGGCATCTGGCTCGAGCGTGGCGTGGTCGGCATGGCGTGGTGGATCACCGGCACCCTGGCCGCGACTGGCTGCGTCGCTAGCTTCTGGGTGAGGAACGGCTCTGGCCACGAGATCTTTCTGCCAGGCGAAGAACAAGAAATGAAGGAAGCAGAAACAGGGGGCGGCAGTGGGGATAGCAGGTAGGGCGAGGGAGCCTTCTGTTCTCTGACATTTTACTCAACCTCGGGAAGGGGTATGCATTTTGAAAAGGGGGGGGGGCTTTGTGGGGCAGAGAAGCATCCCAGCGTGTGTGTATGTGGCATATGTAAAAGTCCAGTGTATAAAAACGAAATGACGAGCAATGAGTCAGAGTACAATTCTCTTCTCCATATCCTCCTACCTCGCCTGGCGGCCATTGTGCAAATCACAACCCATCCCGGCCTTCCCATGATAAGCAGAGCTCAAACCCCTCCAAGACCAGTCGTCACGGTCCGCATATTGTAGCACAGAATTTGGCAGGAGACGGCTCCAGCGAAGGCAGATTGTATGTCCGTTATATACACACATCCCCCCTTATCGTCCTCGTCCACCTCCCCAGCTGAAGCCTTATCGGAGCGTGGCACAGAAAGACGCAACTGCGCCAATGGAGCACGCCATCTTCCTTCCTTTGACATGAGGCTGTGTGTGATCCGTGCGTTTGGCTGCCAAAGTAATGATGTGCTTCATCTTGTGTAGTAAAGAGACAGTGAGACGAGACTATCATTCTCGGACACTTTGCCATGGATCACTTGTTTACAAGAAGGAGAGATGGGAGGAGGTGTGTCCGGTACATGAAATTCCAGCTCGGGTAGTCCCAAGTCCCTGCGAGTGATTTACTCGGGTGTCGCATTGCCTCTACCGAAGCACTATAGCAAGACCGTCATAGTACCTTACGGCTAACGAAAGCGAGAGATCTGCTCACCCTATTAGTAGACAGGCCTGAGGTAGTGTGTTAGTACTGGCCATCAGCCTTCGTGGAGCCTATGTCCGTGCGTGAAGAGTCGTGCTTTGCGTGCATAAACTCAATGTCATTCGGTCAATCATCTCAAAAACGAAGATAGCTAAGCTGTTCAACTTAATCACAGTCTTTTTCCTTGCTGCTGAGAACAAAAGTCTCGACAAGACATGGCCCCTAGTAGAAGGCAGTCTTGCACATCGTAAACGCGGAAAACACCCAACGCCCAATTCCCTCAATAAACCGATCTTCCATCTTTGTCTTTTCCAGCCGGTCCAAATTTCAGTCTTGTATATTTCGTTGCCCATATATGACGTCTACCTCTGACTATCAAGGAAGCGTATATCGGCCAACATTGGAACCGTGTTGTGTGTGTGGACCAAGGTGATCTCTAGCGTCCCCAGTTGGCACCGCCGTTATCGAGGTACGCGCGCATCCTGGTAGAAGTCTCCTCGTCACCTTGCAAGCCGGGCGGCATGCTGTTGCCTGTCTGGCCACCTCCGTTGGTGTTGTCGTAATGCATGGCGCCAAAAGTAAGGCCTAACGGCAGCGTTCTCGACGATGCCTGCGCTTCCGCAGCCCCACGTGCTGTGACACCACCAAGAGTGCCTTGGTGTCCGTTCGTTGAACCGTTGAGGTGGAACGCCGACATAGTGTCATCGCCACTTGAGACTGGACGAGTACCAATAGGTGCTGGAGGATTCTGTTGGCGGCCTATGCCAGCAGCCCTAGCAACAGATTCGCGACGGTGCTGCATTCCAGGCTGGAGCCACGAGCCTGCAGCAGACGAAGACGCGGAGGGGGTGCCTACTGTATTGACACCTGTCTGATTGTGAGGTGGAACCGTGGACCCGTAAGCTGGTGAAGTTGATGCCTGCTGTCGTGTATTGCCAAGCGAGACTCCACTGAACTGACCCATCATATTGAGATAGTCGTTGTTGTAACTGGTCAAGTGTCTGTTGTTGTAATCTTGGTTCATGTGTCCGACAGCGCCATGGCTCTGGTATTGAGCGTTGGGCTGGTTGTACCCGCCCTGCAATCCGACTCCTTGAGGGAAGCTGTTAGGCACACCAGGAATTGCAGGGTAGTTGGGATCGTATGTATTGTATTCCAGAGTGTAAGGGCGAACCGCACCATGGGGGTCAGGGTCTTGTCCCTGCTGGCTGCCGTACTGGGTGCTGAGGATGGCACCAGGACCGAAGCCGAACGGCATCTGACCCGTTGCTGCTGGCGAGAATGAAGCGGGATTCACCGCACTGAGCCAGATTCGCGTCTTGTAGATCCTGTACAGCTCAGTGATCAATGCCTGGAAGTTGATGTAATGGTCCGCGTAGTAGTAGAAGATGATCTTGTTAAAGTCCCTGTCGGAATTGTAAGCGAAGGCAATTCGAGACCTGTGATGGATACGCTTAATCACTTACCACTGCCATTCAGCGTCGAGGATCTCCATGTCCAAACGGCAGAGATTGACTTTTGCTTGGCAGCTCCTCTTTGCCTTGGCCTCATTGCCCTCCTTGTCCATCAACATGCGCACTTCGTTTGCATTGGCGATCCGCTTGATGGCCTTGGGCTTTAGGTTGAAGATGTCCTCTTTGTTGAGCATTGGCCCACCCGCGGCGCCAGGGAAAGGATATGGTCTGGGAGGTAGACTCCCGTTACCGTTCGCACTGCGGGAGGCCCCTATTGGACTAATTTCCACTGCATTGCTGTTGGTAGCGCCATTATTACTATTGCTGTTTGCACCAGGAGCGTTGGGGTTGACAGCGCCTTGTTGATTGTTCTGGCTGAACATCATAAGCCACTTGTACTGCTCTTCAGCATACTTACGCTTCAGGATCCTGGCTTCCTCTGGAGTCACACGGGCGTGTTGTACCATTCCTAAGTCTTGTCCACGATCGGCCTCAACAATGACCATGTCGCCTTCATTGACTTCCAGTCCAGTATTGTCGAGAAGGTAGAAGCATTCTACACGTGCACATTTGAAACTGACGATGTAAAGGAGCTTCCTTGGGGCGCGATTGTTTGGATTGGTTGGCGGCAAAGGACGAGGCGTGCGCTCGTGTGGCTCCAGGGTGACAGGCGGAACATGATATTGAGCTGGTAAGCCGTAACGGTCAGCGGAATCTTGAGTCTGGGCGGATGCATGCGGCAAAACGTGAGGTCTGCCACTCGGATCGATCTGGAAGGCGCCTTGACTCTGACTTAGTATTGCTCTGTAACGGCGACGAACAAACGGCAGGTAGGCGTTTGGGGGATCTTGTAGGGGAAGAAAGGGTTTTTTGACAGGCATCTTGAAAGCGGTTGGTGGAATGAAGGCAAGTTTGGGGGGCGGCAGCGTCAGCGGCCAAAGAGAAGCGAACTTCCTAGTGTAATAGCGTTGGAGCTGTTACAGAGAAGGTCTTGCTGCCGTTATTGGGATGCACGGGGTGGGAAAGGAGTCCTCCTCCACGTCTGTTTTGTCTATTGGAAGTCGTCCCGTTCTAAGAAGTGAGATAGCCAAGCTTCACTCTTGTCCTGCTGTTGAAGTGTGCCAAAAATTAAGGATATAGGGTTTGACAAACAGCAAGCGATCTGAGGAGTTATTCTTTTATGTGTTGAGGAGAAAGTGTTATTGGAAGTGACAAAAGACCACGTGTGTTATGAGAACGAGTGCCAAAGTGAAATCAGATCAGAGTCACGTACCTTCGTCAAGGGTGTTGGCGCGCACGAGATCATGCGCACCTCGGTTGATATCATTTAGGGCTGCTCCGACCTGTTGTTCACCAGCCACCGATCCTCTCCTCGTTGGAATATCGGCGAGGGAATGTCTACGAGATTCAGTTATACTTGGCAGGTCATCCCAACCAAGTGAGGTGTGCCATTGTGGGCGCCTGGGAGATGGATCTGATGGTCACATTGTTGTCAGTAGACCGCATGTAATCACGTTTGCGATGAGCAATCCCTGAATCTGGATCTGATCGCAACTGGAGCATTCGTACACGTACCATAAGTCACATTAGACGCGTTCTCCAACCTGTTTACGGGCTTCCCCGCAGTGGGAATGCTGCTGAAGTAGTCTCCTTCGCCTTCCTTTCCGTTGCTAGCGCCATAGGTGAAGCCATAGCTCAAAGGATATGTCGAAGTCCTTTGCAGAGCATTGACAGCTAGAGGATTCGACATAGAATGGGTGAGGGACTCTCCAAGATCGCCCTCGGACTCTGTCTCTGTGTCTACTTCTTCAGCAAGGAGGCCAAGGGGCAACGCTGCGGGCTGCGACCCTGTCGCCATGCCACCGAGAGGCTTATGAGGGATTTCCTGCTGGCCATGCGAGTGCGACATGGACCGGACAGCTTTGGGAGTAGGCTGCAATGGCATGTTTGTGAAGGCAGGCTGTCCAGAACCATCGCTGTTCGCAGGCGATGGAGTGCTCACAGAGCGCACAACAGAGGGCGGCGCTCCAACACTCCTACCCTTGGAGCTACCACGCACGCTGTACATGGCTTGTGCAGCGTTTGCCGTGCCAGAGAAGCTACCGCGTGGACCTTGAGCCCAGATGTTGCCGGGCAAGCCTGGCACGCTGCTGTCCCGTCGCTGAGGCAGACTTCCAAACGAGCTGGATGGCCATGGCCCCTCGTCGCCAGAAGACATCATGGCCTCCGAATCGGGTGTATCTCTACGCAAAGGCTGCAAAGACTTCTGTTCGTCAGCACGGTCATCTCTGTCTCAATCACCTATGCCCAAGGACATGCCGCCGATCAAAGAATGGGCGAGAATACAGCCAGGACCTACATTCATTATGATAAATGTGTCTAAAACAAACAAGTCAGCAACGAGCCAACGCCTATTATCTAGATCACAGAATCAGCATCGAAACTTCCAAATACACAAACAACGCGATACAACTTGAAAAAGGCTGGAGTCAGGGCATGACAGAAACAACACACTGCAAACAATATACATATTGTAAAATTTCCGATGGACACTTTTTGAAGAACTCCACGGTTGTCATTGGCAAAGAGATTGCAAGGAGCTCCCAAAGATAAAGCCTGCAATGACAGCTCTTGTAGATGCAGCATCGTCAGTGCTAGTCGCGATGTAGCAGCTCAATGCATCCAACAAAAGATTCGTTGCGGCTGCTCGAAAATCCAGCCATCATAGGGAGAGCACGGCGGTATCTTAAAGCCAGGTAGGCAAGCTGGGAGCAGCCCTCTGTCGATTCGTGATGGGTACAGGGAGAGCATTCAGGTGTGGCCGCATAGCACTGATGTTCAGCTATGCCTACTAATCTTGAAGGTCGTACTGGTCGTGCGCAGGAACAGTGTCATTGACGGCTTGGCGTGTTGGAGTGCCATGTTCAAAACACAGGCTGCAATTACAACAGCACCGTAGTCACAAAAGCCTTTTCCTCTAAGAGAAGATCGTACACAGCATTGGAGTCGTGGGCGCGAGCCGGCGAGAACTTGACGGTTCCCAAACCCGTCAGCGACACTCCCAGGCGGAGATCTGTAATCTAAAGGGCGCTTGACTGCTGCTAGCTGCGTCTACCAAGATCACGCTGACAGTAACCCCGTCAGACAAGAATCGGCTCTCGCTTGGTTTCAGCACAGGTATCGCCAGATGAGCACCCAGCAGCATTTTCGTCATGATGGTCGCACTCTTTTGCTCTTACGGCCGTCTCGTGAGCAATACGAAAGTTGCCTATACGATGCTTGGCCTGAATGGTCTATGAACCAGGGTGCAAGAACAGACTTGCTGAAACGAGGTGCGCCCTGGCGCTGAAGTAAAGCTTGCTGACGAGACACATCCGTTGTCGAGGAATTACAAGAAGACCAACGTCAACGCTCGAATCAATCTGTCGACTCTCTTTCAGCCACGCATGGGGAGGTTGGAAGCTTGTCGGTAACTGTCAGGAGTAGAGAATGGCTGTAAACAGACATCGAGCCAGATGCTGAGTTCAGGATGCTCCCCTTTGCTCTACTCGGCGAGCGAAGCTGCGAGCTGGAGCTGGAGAGTGGTAAGTACTACGATCGTAGCACACCTCAGCGAAGGTTCGCTCTCCTCACTCTCGGATGGTTGGGCACGACCGTCATCCAGAAGTCAATACCACAACTCACGATGGAAATGAGTGATCGGAGCTCCAACCCAACCCAGGTCCTTGGAGCTTCGTGTTCCACCGCCCATCATGGTCGAGCACACAACGGCAGCCGAAGCAAGACTTATAGCCCGTTACGGTGCTTCAATGCTCCATTGGCCGACCACAGCATTCGAGTTGCAAAGTGCTCTCAGAGCCGGACCGAACAGGATAGTCCAAATAATGCTGGAAATCCTAGAAGTCCTGCAGGTGCTAGAAGGTCGCGACACGCATGATGGTTCGTGTTGAGTCGTGCATGAGTGGCGCCAAGTCGACGAAACATCGACAAGCCGATAGACCTGAGTGCTGTGCATCCGCCTCGTTGCCAAATGCGTATCATTGCTGCTTCGGCTGTCTGCCTACACTGCCGCCACCAGGCCATTGCGTGGAAGAAGACACGGAGGGAAGAAGAGAAGAAGAAGAAGAAGACACCAACAAGGTTCACCAAAAGGCAATGAAAATGACCAACTTACCTAAAAAATCTTTTTAGTCGTGAAGTCGTCCGTCTAGTCTATGGAGTCGGATGCAATACTAGGAGAAGCATCATGTTAGCCAGAACCCCACGTCGAGTATCGGATCCTTCAGCCACCTACATGAGAGATCGCTATTATATACTACATTTCCTTAGGATAGTCTCGAGTCCGGAAGATCTACGGTGGCGGTCAGTACATGGCGCCTGCAGGTTGGATGACGGGAGAGACCTGCCTATGCGCATAGCCCAACACCAGGCCGGGACCTTAAGCCTTTCGCTTTGGAAAGGGATAGAGAAGTATACCGGTCTGACCTGCTGGTAGCAGCGTGAGTGGCGGCGTCACATATCCCACCTGGAAGCACAAAGACTGATCTCGACAAGGCAAGAGACGGCAGACGCCGGCGGTGACTGAAGAGGGGAGGACGTTGGCGCGGTGGTGCTGGAGGTGTTGTTGGCGGTAGTTGGACTCGACTTCCTGTGTAGCGATGCTCTGACGTTTTGGAAGAGCGCGCTACTCTCGCGTGCGGAGTTGTGCGCGCTGATGAATGTGGAGAAACAGCTGTCTTTGACTGCCAGTCTGTACCTATCGGGCTCCGGCTTGGCTTGAAGCACCTAAGATGGCAGAGAGGAAGAGAGGCGTTTTGCTGGAGCTGACAGGAGCCTTGTTGGAATAATATAATCGCGCAGGGCGAGTGTTATTCAGAAGCTTCGAAGCTCTACTGAGTGGAGTCGCATGTACGTGTGTACGTGTGTGTGGGAGTGGGCAGACGACGGCAGCACGCAGCATTGCTGCTCTGCAGGCAGCCAAACGACAGCGGACTGGACAGCAAGCCCGTCAAAGCAAAATCCCCCCTCTGTGTCTGTAAGGGGACTAGACCAGCGAAGGTGCAGTGCTGTACTGGATGAGGTAACGGCACCGTCCACGCAGGGCTCGGGAGAGGGTCAGAGGGTTCTCTACTATGGCCGCGGCAGCTCGATTCGATGGATGCCACTCTCTCCCTCTCTCCCACCACCACCACCACCACCACCACCGCCGCCGCACCCCCCTCCGCTTCCCGTTCTGTCCTGTACTTTGTGGGGAATCCCTCCACGCCACTACTCGAATTAGATGCCCAAGAGAGGTAATATCCCCTGGCAGATCAATCAGACTCTTTGTCTTACGCACAACTCCTTCCCAGCCGCCTATACTCTTTCAGGTCCTTGGAAGAGGCACAAACCAGCAGGTCCTTCGAATCATGATCGGATGATTCGCTAGCAAGGTGGAGGAGACCAGGCTGCACCAATGACACGCAAGACTCGGCTGCAGAAGCAACAGACCCTCAGCCTGTCCACGCGACGATGGGTCCCTCACATAGACCACAAGGGGTGCACTAAGCGGCACTCGAAATGCGGAGAACCTCCTCCAATCTCCTCTCCCACAAGGCTTGAGTCAAAGCTGTACCTAACAACTGGACAAGTACCTGGCAAAAAGCGCCAGGAATCCAGACGTAAGTTGGACGAGAGGGATCCATAGTCCATGCGGTCCTGACACGAGAGGTGTCTCTGTTCGAAGGGCTCGGAGAACCCCTCACTTGGGCATGTCGCCTATTGCGCACATCACGCGAGCATCATGCTCGTGATCTGGTGGTGGTGGTGGCGGTGGTGCATGGTATAGCGATCGTCGAAATCTGGTAATGCCACCCAGGGATTTCGTGCCATGTCTTCCATCCCGTCCACTACCTCATGAGACGAAGCGCAACCACCTACATCGCCCCACAAGCGCCCGGTCGGAATCATCTCCCCCGGCCCCCCAAAGTGCACATGTATAGAATGTTTCTGGTAGCTGCTACTCGAGACCCGGTAATGCTGTCATCACGCACCCAGCTTCCCCGACGTGTTTGCCATCTGCTCCCTCCCTGTCAGAAGTGCAAAGGATCGCCCTGTTTAGCATGTGCTTCTTGGGAGACGTACACGCCAAGCCCACTCGATGCCCCGCACCCATTGCGCAGACGCAGTAGTGTAGAGCAAGGGGCAGCGCGTAGGACGGGACAACCCTGGCCTGCTCCTCATCATCATGTCGCGAGTTCCCAGAAGGACGTGCAACGCAGAACCGGGAGCACACAAAGTCGCTGGCGACTGTGGCACAGCTGCAGGCATGCCTTCGCCTGTTCTGTACACTTGGGAGACTTTGCGCCAGATGCCACACATACCGACGTGCAGTAGTGAGGCTTTTATCGCGACTTTCTTTTGTGATGAGACGGGCATGCTGTACGCATCAACTCATGCCTGCATTAAGGGTGACACCAAGTCGGCCGAATAGTTGCTCTCTACCATCTATCATCTATTTTGATATCTCGATTATGCTCCATGCACTATCCTCCGCGACACGTATAGGCAGTAGTACCATCTCGATCACGACAAGCCACGACACATCAGGTGCTGCACGCCGCACCTGCCAATACCGCCACCCGCTGTAGAGAGTTGAGAGATTGACTTCCATGTAGTATCTTACCATTCCCTCAAGCCTATACGCCTTATGTGTTGCATTTGGGTGATGGGAGACACGCGACGATACCGACGATGAGTCAGAAAAACCACGGCCCGTATCACACTGCGTGAACGCCATCGTGTTCAGCTCATCGAGCGTGCATGCCCTTGTGGAATGTTTTTAGCTCAGCGTCCAACTGGAGCAAGTCCGAGAGTGGACTTTTTTGAGTCCAGCCCGTTAGTTACCGCTTTGTTCAAGCCAATCAACTACTGCCGAGTTCTTTCATCGATGTGCTCCTCGTTATTTGGAGTCATGTTTGCATACTGATGCCGTAGTTAGCTTCAAATGAATGCATTAGCGGCGCGGGGGTGAGTCCGTAAAGCAGATTTCTACGAGGGCTGGTAGCAGGGATCTGAAGACATTTCTCACATAGAATACATAGGCTTTTGAATCATCATCTTGCACGCTGATAGGGAAAGCCGTCGCTGTCCCGTGAACGTCAGAAGAATGCGTTTCCCCTTCTCATTGACATCCGATTGAGTGAAGACGGACGCCAGGTATACCCCGGAGAGGCTTAAAGAGGGGTGTCCAGGTCGCCTACGCCCATGACAGCATCACGTGCCACTCGGTACAGAGGCTGAATGCCCGTCCATAATCTAAACTGGTGCATGCCCTGTCCGACCAAAGCCTCAAGCCCGGGAACAGTCACCCAGCCTCCATCTTGCGCCCATTGCATCAACTGTGTGAATGCGGGCTTGTAAGCCATCTCCAAGTAGACCTTTTCTTTGTTGCTTCCCTCGCCCTTGGCACTATCGGGAGCGAAGAGGCTGCGAATTATCTCACCCAGCTCAGGGTCGACCTCAATGTCGCCTGGGACAGTGCCAATAGCAACGGACGGCCTCTGAGTGGACGCGATTGCTTTTACCTCCTCGACTGATTTGACGATCTTGATGTTGTAATCGTTGTCGAAGGTGTGGACGACACCTCTCAACTTGATCTCATTGCGTCCAATCAGGTAGATAGGAGAATATCCCATGTTCTTGAGAGCGTACACAGCGGCGCGGGCGGTACCACCACCGCCAATGACCATGCCGGCTTCGATGTTTACACTAAGATGTGAGTTGGCGCCGCCATTCCGAAGCGCCAGTATTATTCCTTGCCAGTCGGTATTGTGGCCGCTAAGGTATGGCTTGCCATCTTCGCCAACGTAGGGAACGATCGTGTTGATGGCGCCAATGGCTTTGGCAGCTGGATGTGTCCTATCGAGTAGTCCAAATACGTCCATCTTGAGGGGAATCGTCACACTTGCTCCACCAAAGTCAGGAGCATTGATGATCTTCTTGACATTGTCCACATCATCGGTCTCGGTAATCGTGTATTCGTGAGGCAAGCCTGTTGCCGCAAAGAGTCTGTTATGCAAAGCAGGGCTTCTCGAGTGTTGTACTGGCTTACCAAAGATCGTAAAATTTCTCTTCTCGATGTCGCCAACGATGCCAAGAACCTTTCTGATCTTTGCCGCAGTAAGTTGCCCAGGTGCGGCTTTATACGGCAGGGCAGGATGGCTGACTGGAGTCATGAACCTGTTGTTAACCCTGCTCACCTTTCCAGCCTCTCCCAAATTGACACCGATAAACGGAAGACCTGGGTTCTTCTTGCACATGCTTCTGCGGAAAGCCTTCAACTCGTCGTTGTCCTCGCTAGTCTTCGCAACACCGACGAGCTTGACAACATCAGCATTGTTTTTCGCCGCCTCGTAGTAAGGAACCCAATCCCTCCCACCGTTGGCCCAGGATAGTGTCGCCTTCGTGTCGTGATGCGACATGATTATGATAACCATCTTACGATGACCAAGAACGAAATCCTTAACTATCTGGCTTGCAGTAAGTTCAAGATCGACAAAATCGCAGCCCATCCTTAGTGCAATGCGATAGAGTTCCAAAGCAAGCTCAGAATTGTCGTCTGGAAAATTGCCACCTTGGGCTTGCGTCCTGATAGTAAACAGCAGAGGCAATGTGGTAGAGGCCCTCAGAAGTGCGATCTGCTCAACCAGGAATTCGGAAGACGGTAAGCCGCCACTCTTCTCGTCCACGAGTAGGTCGGCACGCAATTCGATCACATCAGCACCGACAGTGACCTCCGGCAAGATTTCTGCCAAGTCCTGGGCTTTAGGAGTCGTCAAGGAAATAAAGAAGCTCTGCTTCTTGTTTTGAATCTTCTTGAAGGCATTTTTCCGCCCGGTCACAGTATCTAGGAAACGAGCGAAGTCGTCCAACGGACTTCCCCATCCAGCAACTGTTTTCGAAGTGTTGTACGGCTGCCAGTGGTAGTGCAGGTTGCTGCATTCCTCATACCAAGGCTTCCTTCGGTTCCATACACCCATCATATCATCAACGTAAGCCGGGCGTGTCTTATCGATCTGTAGGTACTGCATCACGTGTGAAATGTCCCTGCTGACCAATAACACCATACCGTCCTTCTGCCAGGCCTTCAGGAGCTGGCGAGCTTCAGGTGTCTCAACAATGCCCCCTCCAGCTGCGAATACGTAACCATGAGACTTCTCCTTCATGACCTTCTTCAGCATTGCCAGTTCTTTCTTGCGGAAGCCCTCCCAGTCACTTTCCTTGATGATCTCTGGAATAGTCATGCCCTCGGTCTTCTCGAGAAGGGCGTCCAGATCGATGAACGGCCAGCCAAGAATCTTGCTTGCCCAGCCACCAGTGGTCGTCTTACCGGCGCCTCGCATGCCGATGATGAACAGAGACTTCCTAACCTCCTCATATGTTGCAATGCCACCTGATCCATTTGCACGCGCTTCGCCGTTCGTTGAGCCATTGGCAGAACCAAGAGTAGCCTCCGGTGCATTAGCACCTTCCAAATCTGCTCCAAATATCTGACGAAGCTCATCCCACCAGCCAGGCCAAGTTTTTCCAGTACATTCTTTTTGCTCAATCTCTGTCCCTTCAGGCGCAACTGCGGCCAGGACAGAAAAGCTCATAGCGACACGATGGTCATCGTATGAGTGGATGGAACCCTTGGCCTTCTCGATATCTAGCCCTCGTCCATCGATTTCGATGCCGTCGTCCAGTTCACGGCAGATTACACCGAACTTGGCTAGTTCCACGCGCATTGCTTGGATACGGTTGCACTCCTTTTGCCTCTGGTTGGCAATACCTGTGATCCTTGTAGTAGCGCCATATTTGTTTGGCTTGGCAACTGCAGCAAGTACCGATGCAGTAAGAAAGGCGTCGGTCATGGGCTCCATATCAACATCCGGCAGTGGGTTCAGCTCGCCCTTTGATGGCCCAGTAACAGTGGTTGAGGTCTCCGTCTGTTCAACCTTGCATCCCATAGGCATTAACACATCGACTGCGAAGCGCGCATCTCCTTGGAGAGATGAAGAGCCGATGTTTGGCACTGTGCACGTTGTGCCCGTGATTGCCGCCATTGCCAATGGATAAGTTGCGCTACTGGCATCGCTTTCGACCTCGTAGGTTGCAGGGTTTTGGTAGGCCTGCTTTGGAATGTGGTAGACATTTTCTTCAGTCTTAGACTTAGTGACCTTTACACCAAACGCTGCCATCATTGTTATAGTCATGTCGATGTATAGCTGTGAAATGACTTTCCCTCCAACCAGGCGAAGAGTCACTGGGTTCTTGGCATAAGGTGCACACATCAGAATGCTGCTGACATATTGGCTTGAGACTTTGGCAGTCAATTCGATGTCACCCCCCTCAAACCCACCAGCTGCAGCAACGCGAACTGGTAGTGATTGGCTGCCAGCCTTGCCTAAGTAGTCTATACCTACGCCATTGCTACGGAGGGCATCGATTAGAGGTCCTTGTGGCCTTTCCTGCATTCGGGCATTTCCGGTAAGCACCGTGCTGTTGGCAGTGCCGGTAGGCTTTGCGAGAGACAGCGCAGTTGTCAGAAATCGACTTGCAGTGCCAGCATTGCCAATATAGATATCCTTGTCGCTGGCCTGCAGGTTTCCCCCATTGCCATTGACCACAAGCACCTGGTCTCCGTCTTCATACGAGTAGGTTGCACCACCCAGTCGTGCGATAGCAGAAAGCATGAATTCTGTATCGTCGCTATGCAGTAAATTGCGGATCTTACATTTACCACTGCCTAAGGCTGCAAGCAATAACACGCGATTTGAAATTGACTTGCTGCCAGGTGGTGTGCATGAGACGGTCGACTCCTTTGGCGTAATAGGCTTCACAATGATCGAGGACGAGAGGATCACTTTGAGATCCTTGTCAAGCACGGTGGATGCTTTCGGCTCGTAGCACTGGCCGACTTTGCTTAGCAGGACAATCTTCTTCTTGCTGCCAACATTCTTTTTGTCCACAGCCATGATCTTGATCACATCGTCTACAGGGCAATGCTTGGGCGTATACTTCGTGATCAATTTGTCTTTGAGACTCGTCGGCAGATCATAAGAAGCTATACATTTAGTTATCCGCGCGACTGCACTGCCTGAGAGAACGCCCAAATAACGGGCGAGTTCTGCTTCCTTCACCATACCAACGGCGACGGCTTCTCCGTGAAGGATCTCTGGTGTGAGGATAGCCTCATAAGCGTGACCGATGGAATGTCCAAAGTTCAATAAATTTCGCAAACCGCCTTCTTTCTCGTCTGAGCTGACAACTTCAGCCTTGACTCTTGCACTACCAAGTACAATTCGTTTGAAATCGTCTGCAATGCTCTCGAAGCGGCCAGGACCCATCGGCTTGTCCAGGGCGGCCATGATGGCCTCTGCGTTATCCTCCAATCGCTCGAACTCTTCAGCGTCCCAAATTGCGGCTGTCTTCACTACCTCGGCCATACCGTTGCACACTTGTCTCTTTGGTAACGTTTCCAACATCTCGAGATCAATGTACACCCTCTCTGGTTGATGGAAAGCGCCAATCAGGTTCTTGCCAGACGGCACATCGATTGCAGTCTTGCCGCCTATGCTGCTGTCGACCATGCTGAGTAGAGATGTCGGTATCTGACAGAATCGGACACCTCTCATGTAGGTGGCAGCGACATAGCCGATCATGTCGCCGACCACACCACCGCCAAGCGCGAGGATAACTGTGTCGCGCACGCAGCCTTTGCTCAGCATCCAGTCTTCCACCTCGGCCTTTGTCTCTCTACTCTTGCTGGTTTCACCAGGTGTAATCGTGTCGTAGATGAGAAGGCGAGCATCTTGTTCTGTCAACCCCCGCTTCTGGCGCTCTGCCTCAAAGGTGGACTTGAATGTGGGGACGTAGTGGAGGGCTGCGAGGTTGGTGTCGCAAATGAGCACATATGTGCTGCTTTTCAAGTGATCGAGCAAGTCCGGTACAATGTAGTTGCGGTAAAGACCATAGTCGACAATTATGCTGTCTTTGCCAAGAATGCGCACTTTCTGGGCAGTCGCACTGCCTTCTGCCTGCGCCATGTTGGAGGAGTATGTGACTCCAGTAGATAGTGTGGTGAGTGTGAGAGGTATGTCTCTTTAACAGGTAAATCCTCTCAATCAGCTCACAAGGTGGTCACTAGCAAAAGAATCCACCGTCTCGGCGAGAATAGCGTCAAACGAATGAAGACCAGTGACGTCCCACTTCCGGAGCTTTTGCATAGAATCCTTTAAGACTGCATTGGATTAGTCGTCTGCTCGTGCATAATGGACCACATCCGAGATTGTTGGAGATTTAAAGGGTCTCAATGGCAGTTGCGCCAGCACGAAAGAAAATGTGCCAGTCGAGTCACAGAGCCGTTAGTGGGATGACAGGTGCACACCACCAAGTCTTGCTAACCCAGGTACTTAGGTAAGGAAAAAAAAAGTCGTGGGCGATGCCGGGCATTGGTGGTACAAGCAGGGTTAGGGTTATGGACCCTGGTGCCTCTGGCAGACCTGCATGAATTGTGGCAGTATGGCGGCGCCAAAGAGCAGGCATTACCTGTGATAGTTGAGAGCTCTTGGTCCAGTGCAGCGGCTGTATATTGCCCGTGATGTACATATTTATGACCTTTGCTGTTCTGTGCCAGGCATTTGGCGGGATGCATGAGGCGCGGCCACCCCAGGCATCACAAAGGCCTACTCCCTGGCTTGTACGCGATCATGAGGGCTGCAGGATGATATGATGACCTAGCGCCTAGATAGGCACTAGGGTGAACAGGCTTCCTAAAGACAGTTAACAACGGTACGGTTAGGTACTGGACCTCTCATATCAAGCCAGGTCAATACACGGTTGATCCTGTAGTGCTCATGGGCGAACTGTGAAAGCCTGAGGCATACAATAAGTCCTATAGCCCAATCCAGCGGACTACACTGGACTGTGGATTGTGAATTCTGAAGAATGCCATGAAGCAGCATCTGCTGGTTGACCGGCCTCTGAAATTATCCTTTCCTTTCAGCCGCAATCTTCTTGGGCGGTCCGTTAGGTGTTATGGATGGTCAAAACCCAGTATGCGGGTGGTAGCGTTATTTTAGAGTCGGAATGGTAATGCCTTTGCCCAGGCATGTCTCACCCTCTAGGGTTCGGCCGTCAGCTCCGACTCCACAACGGTTCTGCTCGGCGGGATCCATCCGCACGTGCCTAGATCATGAACCAGGCCCGAATAGAGCATTCTCAGTGTGGCACGGATCCCTTCCTACTCCCTTCCCTTCCCTTTCCTTCCCGATAAGCGAGCGAATGCATGTGCTTGTTACTGGAGGCCTGAGGCCTGCGACGGTCACATTACCTTGCCTTGCCTTGCCTCGGAAGGTTGAGTGTTCGTTGCACACATTGTAGGACAAAGCGCGCGCGCCTCTCTTTATCTAGCGCGACATCCTTCGCTCTTCTACCTGCACGCTCCTCAAACCATACACTGGCAGACGTTCGCCCACTGCGGTACTTTCCTCACTGTTATGACGGCAGCCGTGGCTCACACACCGCTTGACCTACGACAGTCAGGCAGCTACTCCATCCGCTTGGGTACCAGCATATCACAGTCCAACGAAGCCCAGAGATGGGGCAACATACGCTACAACTACACACCTGCGCTCGGCAACGACTCAAGTGGTACAGCACGTCTGCTACCCGCAAGAGATGGAGACTCGACCTATCTGTCGATTAAGGATGGCAAGGATGAGTACAAATACGAAGGCGACGCGCTCGATGATGAGGACAGCTATGTCTTGATCTGCCATGGTGAAGGGAAGGATCGCGAGTGGACTCTGGAAAGACTGGGCACTACCCAACAGTACAATCTAATCAGCACACCTGAAACCCAGGACGCCGAGAAGCTCGCTGATCGATACCCTCATCTTCTCTCTGACGGAGCGCCTCTAGACGACGATCGCCCTTTTGATGAAGACGCAGAGCTGGAAGACGGGGAAGCGGATGCCGACAATCCCTTCGACTTCCGTCATTTCCTCAAGGAAGAGGCGCTGAAACCACAAGAGGCACCTCGAAGCACAGTGGGCACACCTTCACTGGCTCCAGTCCGAGCGGCATCTTCAACATCAATCACGCGGCCTGCAAAGAAAGTGTCGGCATTTGCGCCCACACAGAAGAAACGCAAAGCTCCAGCAGCAGAAAAGGCAGCACCTGCAAAACGCGCCAAATCGAATCAGGCCGCGAAAGCAGAGCCCGTGCAGGATGAGGTTGCGAAGGAAGAGGTCAAGAAATCCGCGCCGAAGAAGGCGGCATCTAAGTCTTCACGCAAGGACTCCGTCCCTCAGATACGCGTAGAGCGCAAGGCGTCAACCCGCAAAGCATCCTTCGACGACCAAGAAGATTCAGGCGATCTCATCATCGAAGACGACGATGTCCCAACACCCAAACAGAACAGATCTGCGATGTCGCTCGCGCTGCATGGCCATCTCGGCACTGGCCCAGTCAGTCTGCGCTCAGCAGCTAGCAGCCCTGCAAGCAGGATTGCTTCACCGGCGCCAGAAGCAAGCGAGAATCTCTACGAGTTCGAGCTAGGTGGCAGCGAGAGTCCTGAAGCTGCAGCCCAGCAAAGGGCGGAGGAAGAAGGAGAGGAAGAAGAAGATGATGCAGACGCCGATGCCGATGTCGAGGATCTAGAACTACCTTCGCCAGCTCGGACACAGACCCAGAAAGGAAGTTCCTCACATCGGAAGAACAATGCACCACAGCAGACGCGGGTGGAAGCCTCCTTCGACGAAGATGACAACGAGGACGACGAAGATGATCTAGAGAAGCAGCTCGAGCTCGCAATGGCTGGGGACGATGAGGAAGAGGTCAGCGAGGAGGAATAAGCCTTGCTGCACCATCGCAGCAATGTAATCCGCCTCTCGAGTGCGCTGTAGGTGCCCAAGATAGAACCTTGGTCATGCATTATGACCTTACACGTAATATATGAACACGAACCTTAGCAGCATAACTCTCTCGGAATGCGCTTCTGTTGTGATACCACAGAACTTTCAAATCATTAATTCGTTGGTAGGCACTCTCGGCCCAAGCCAGGTGGAATACGTAATAGTCTCTGTCCACCACTTGACACTCCAAACTTTGGGCGGGCTCTGGAATTTCGCTATCTGCTGCCTGCCTTTGCGCCACTCTACCATGCAAAGGTAGTACCATCCCAAGACCAGAACTGTCCGCTTGTCTTCTCACGAGTAGCGCTGTCGACCTAGATGTGCCAGTCTTGTTAGCCACCGGCAAAATGCAAAAACGATATTGAGAACCAATATAAGAAGCAGGGGGAAAGCTCACAATCTTCATCATTCCAGTAATGCTCTGGTCGATGGTCAGGAAGGCCTTCTCCTGCCCAGCCTTTCTGGCGCCGTTATTCCCCATGTCTGTCTGGACGAAGCCAGGGCTCAATGGGAAGGCGATCAGCTCAGGGTTCTCGAAGTGCATCCGCACAGTCAGGTAGTTGACCATGGCCTTGCTGGCGCCATACACCGCGGCCGGGTTCTTGACCTTGGTCACCTCCGTGCACGAGCCGAGGCGGGTGGAGATGGGGATGAACATGGGCTTTGTGCTCTTCTGCAGCAGCGGCCATGTCGCCTGGAACAGCGTCAGGATGGAGACCGAGTTGATCTCGAAGTGGTCGCGCAGCTCGTCGACCGGCACTGTCGCCACAGGCCCGAACCACTTCTCTATCGCCGCGTTGCCGATCACCACGTCAAGGTGTGTGATGCCGTGGTTCTCCTCCAGATCGCGCATGGACAGCTCCGGGTCCTCGTCACGCGCGCAGTCGATCTTGGTGACGATGAGCTTCGAGCCTTCGCCCAAGGGAATCTGCTTGAGCGCTGCGGTGGCGGTGGTGTCCCGTATGGCGGCGATGACGGTGTGTGAGGGACGGCGGAGGAGGACGTCACAGAAGCCCAGGCCGAGACCACGGTTGGCACCTGTGACCAGGATGGTCTTGTTGACAGGCATGTCTGGAGTGGCTGCTGCTGGGGACGAGTGATCTGAGTGAGGCATGTCTGATGTGCTGAGGGTGCTCTGTGGGTAGTGAGACTGTTAATGGTGTTGTCAAGTAGAGACGCTGGGCAGTGGGGTTGAGGTAGAGGCGAGTACTTTTCAGTATGTGGAACAGATCATGTAGGCTCTTCAGAAAATTGGAACCCACGGAGGGCAGTTCTTTATGAAGATCGACCTACCCCGGTGTCTGCAACGACCCCCATCGACAGTGGCTGTCTTTACACCGTCCCTGGACAGTTAGCCTCGTCTACTGCGCCATCTAGCCAAACACTCCAGATGGCGTGCCGATATGAGCTGAGACATGCGTCACAAATATGGTTAAGACCAATTCCGACAATGCGGCTGCTACCGCTGCAGCAAGTATTATCATGAACAGTAGCAGCAGCAGCAGTAGCCAACGTACGTCGGAGCCGCCATACCTGACCCAGAGTGATACAGATGGGAGGGGTATCGACCTCCCCAATCTCCACCCCACTCTCACCACTGTAGCGTCGTGTAGGAAAACGCTCATCCTCGGTACGCACAAGGCTGGGAGCAAGGGGTAATCCGCCAGAAGGAGGCGATAAAGTCAAAACCCACAGGTAACACAGGCTGCGACATTTGGCGATTGGAGAGAGAGCGCTTGGGCAGAAGTTGAAAGCTTGTCGATCCCGCTTGGCGAGCTTGAACATTGGCCATTGATGTAGATCATTGCCATCTTGCAGCCTTGCTACAGTGTCATCCCGTCCCCCAGAGACCACCGTCGATGATTTACGATCGGCTGCTGTACCAGGTGTTGCTACATCTTTAGCGAGCTGGGGTATCGTTCGCAACGCAGGATCGTACATGTGCGAGTGGTACAGTGCATGCCTTCCTTCACCCAGTTCTTCAAGTGTGGCTTCGGCCCCCTCGTATAATGCACTGTCAGCTGTTGCGGGCGAACGAATGCTGCATTCTTCGTCAACGCACACGAGATGCAAATTGCGTTCGCCAGAAAGGGCACAAGGTTATGGTTCCTGCATCGCCACGGCGGCAGCAGTGGGCATCTACCTTAACAGAGTTTGCGTTATCTATCAGCGGCAAGTCGCAGACATGTTTCGCCGACTTCAATCTGCACGTTGCTGAGCTGAACTCTGTCCGCGGCAGCAAGGGGCGGGAAAAAAACCAGGAACCAAAGCGAAGCCGCTGGGTCAGTAGGGTAAGGATGTGCGACACATGCACAAGCTTTGCGTGGTGTGATGGACCCTAGTGACCTGGGGCTTTCTGTTGCATTTGGCAACAAACCGCTCCCAATCACCTGAGGCGTGACTAACGACCTTTCACTGACGACTATGCGACGTCGCAATCTCGTCCGATTGGAAACGGGTCCAGTATGAGGCTCAATCCTGCTCGTGATGGATTGCGCTTGGAGGGTTTAGAGCATTTTGCGAAAGTATCATCAGCCAACAAGCCCAGCCAGCCTTGTCTTTCTCTGGAGATTTGACTTTCGACTCTGATGCAAGTTCGGAGATGTGGGCGCCACTTACGCTTCAGCATGGCCTCATCGAACTTTCCTCTACAAAAACCCAGGGATGCAACTCGAAGGTCGAGGCCTGCAATGTGGTTATTGCAGATCTATTATTGAGGGCACAATCTGTCGTTGTAGCCTCGAACAAGATCACTATCAGCAGGTTTTGTAGCAAGTACGTCCGTCCATTATTAGGCCACCTGACACGGCTTCCCATACAGGATTCTGCGAGGGCAAGAGTGCAGCAGCAGCTACATTCGTCGTCTACTTGCCCATGGCCTTCTCTCCACATCAGAAACTGACACACACCGACCCCAAGCCTTGCAATGAAACGAGCATCCGTGGCTGCACTTGACCCGCAATCTCTACGTTCGTCCAAACTCTGATTCCCGGAACAAGACACTACACCAGAGGGTCCAGCCTCGCATTGAATCACGCCGCGTCTGAGAGACCGATTCTAGTAAAGCCAACCCATTCAGTCCCTCCCAACCCTTGTCTCAAGGTCGTACAGAATCTCCTCGCTGCGAAGAGGGCGTCGGCCAATTAACTTCTTTGCAAGCTCGTGCTCGCTCGGTTCCTCACTAGACTTCCATACAGCACTGAAAAGCTGGGTTCCCAGTCTTTTTTTGTCTGATGTTTGGTATATGACGAGACACCGCTGGCTTAGGCGGCTTTCGTGCCAGCGCTTGCCTGAATGTTGGCATATGCGTGAAGCTGTGGACTGCTCTTCCTCTGCAACCTTTTGGAAGCCTGCTGTTTTTGTCTCTTGGCACGCGTGTAGATCATGACGTTAATACGTATTGCTATTGTTGGACGTTTGGCAATCGTCACGACTTCTAACGTTTAACGGCATCGTACGCGGTATGGAGACACATGTCTGCAGGGTTTGTGCTTTGCCCAACGCCCGTCTGGCTTTGACGAGAACGATTCCGAGTAGCCAGGCTAAGACTTTTGAGGTCATACTGCATGGGTTAAAGAGACTCCTGCGTCTAACATGTTTGGAATTCAAAAGTCCGCACCAATTTGAGCAAGTAGGAGAAAACGTGCTATACGTATTTGTAGCAAGAAAGGTGAGAGCCGCTGGCACTACTGTTTAGCCGGCTGTCACGCTTTTCGCAATACTCTGTCCACATATGGAGCGAAGTAAACCGGGTGCTATCCTCATCGCCCCTTTCTATAGAATCCTAACGACCTCCGGGTTTCTT
This sequence comes from Polychaeton citri CBS 116435, assembly GCA_010093785.1. NCBI lineage: Eukaryota > Fungi > Ascomycota > Dothideomycetes > Capnodiales > Capnodiaceae > Polychaeton > Polychaeton citri. The sequence goes on from MU003827.1 coordinate 103,593, forward strand.
GATAATGATGTCCTAAGGATACCGACGCATTCGCATTGGCGTATTTAGAACTCGACCCACTCCAAGCCGCTCAACGAGTCCAGCTGCCAAGTCTCTGGGCTTGAGGTTTTGCAGCGATGCTAGTTATGCATTGGCAACGTGAACTGTTCGACGGCACGCTCGTTCGTGCCAAGGTACTTACGCACCCCTGCCTTGGTATGTGATGTTGGCAGGGTGTGCAAAGCTGTCAAATTCTGGATCAAGAGCGCACTAGATAAGCCGTCTGACTGCTTGAGCGTTCTGACAACCAACGCCTGTAGCACAGATGCCTCGAACGACGTTTGACATGCTATCAGACCCGTTACAGGAGGCGCAATCGTCATTGTCGAGCAGGGTCGCAGCGGCTACATTGGGTGAGCTTACCAGAAATGACCTCCAGTCTCTTTCAGAAGGCTTTGGTAGCTTCAAATTCGGAAACACCGGTCAGGCGAGCGACGCTATATCAGTCCACAAAACCGGCGAGGAAATCGATGCTGCCGCTCACGCTCCTTATGTCTGTCAGGCCACTGCCAAAGCCCTTGTGAGCCAGGGTTTTCTTGAATCCAGGTATTTCCTGAGCAACATCCACATGGACACCCTCGCCTTTCAATTTGATACTTCCGCTGACGGACTGTGCAGCGATTCTGCCAGTCCACTCGTCTGGATACTTCAGATTGATGGAGGCAGATGAGGTAGAGTGCGACGAGTCGAGCGATGACAGCATGCCTGAGTCAAACATACCGTTGGCTTGCGCTGCGAGTCGATCTGCTTCGGCTCTAGACCGAAGGTAGAACTCGGAAACGTAGGGCTCCACTATCTCAACCGTGGTTTGCCCAGAGTGCGTCTTTGTCGAGAGCCTGGGATGCTTCTGGCCTATCTCGTGCGGGTGGATGGCTAGCTGCATAGAGCCTGAGGCGGTTTCAAACGATGCCTCTGTACCGAGGAGAAAAGTACCCTTGATGCTGCCAGACATCGATGTGACGAGCGTCTTGTAGTCTCTATCCGGCGTGTCGCTGCGTGTGATCAGACCGATGTCGATGCTTCCAGAGACGGTCTTGGTCTTGAGCCATGCTGGCTTTGGGTGCTGCTTGTCTGCGTGCTGTGGATCGACGCCGATTCTCACGCTGCCAGACTGGCTGCTTACGCTAAGGAGGTCTAGCAAGGCATAGTCGCCCTTAATCGACCCGGAAACCGAAGAGACGTATGTTTTTCGAGAGCGCCAGTAAGGTAGGTCGATGTTGCCTTTGACGGTTGACAGAAGACTTGAATTGGTGATGCTGACAACATCATCCAAGGCTTGGCTTGTACCGTGCTGAAACAAGGCACCCTCACTAGCGATACCTAGGTTGAGAGTCGATACATGAAAGTTGTCGAGAACGGCGCCCTTGCGGACGTACACCTTGATGGCCACGTCAAGACATGCAGGATCCTGCTGCGATCCACCAGTGCGCTCAAAGGCCGGCTCTCGAACCTCGAATACAGTATCTGTGGCGATGATGTCAAAGCCCTTGACTTTCCACGCAGCCGTTGTCGCCATGTGTGCCACGATTGAGATGTCAAACTTCTCACTCTCTTTGACCGGTACAATAGTGAGTGTGCCGGTAACGCCACCGTTGACATGTCGGGATCGCTCGATCAACTCGATGATGGTGAAGTTCGCTTGTTGCATGTCACGGAGGTTAAACTGCTCAACGTAGTAGTTGCTGCTGTGTACAAATTTACAGTGGTTTGTGTTTGGATGCTGCAAGTGAGGGTCGCTGGGAGGGCCCATGGTAGGGTTCTTCCCATGTGGATCCGTAATTGGTAAAGCCTGGTTGGGATCACCGCTCTGAAGGATATCGTTAGTCACACACGTGTTCTGTGCATCATCGGAGAGAGATACATACTCCTTTCGATCCGCCCCTGTTCGAGAGATAAGTGATCTGAGCGATGACCACCAGTAGCAGGATGATAGCAACAGCCAGAAGCAGATGGCAAAACATCCTAAAGCTGCAGCAGAACCGTCTCCTCCCATCGTCCTTCTTGTGGGACTCCTGTCGATGGAAGCCATTGCGCCACTCGTGACTGCGGTCCCATCGGGACCGTCTCCCACGCCGACCTCGGCTTACGTTTCTACCATCCTGCATGCTTTGAGGCATGAACCTGCCAAAGATAGGGCCATGCTCGCCGAGCGGGCCGTGGCTTCCAAAGACACCGTGCTCGCCGAATGGCCCGCGGGAACCAAAGGGTCCATTCGACCCAGCGGGAACACCATGGGGTCCAGGAGGTACATGTTGCCCGGCATGATGGTGGTGGTGGTGATGATGGCGATGCTCATCGGAGTGCGAACGCGAATGCGAGTGTGAGTGGTCCCGTGTATGTTCTGGATGGTGATGATGTTGGTGGTGGTGATGGTCATGCTGTGCGCCAGCAGTCGCCGTCCCGAAGCTGCCGTAGTTGACAGCTCGATGAGTGCCGGGTTGCTGAAGCGAAGACTGCTCATGTTGGCTGCGCTCGTGCGCTTCATCGACGACGGCACCCTGTTCGAGGTTGAGATCCCTGCCCGCAGTCGCGTCGCTATAGCTTGGAGGTGCAGGGCCATGGTCTAGGAGCGGCGCCTGCTCGCCCGTCGGCCAGCGGACTGGCGACCTGGCCCGAGGGCTTGTAGGCGTAAGGATAGAGCTCACGTTGGATCCAGCCGACGAAGGCCTCGAGGGCGGTTGCACCGTATGGCTTCCACTTGCTGCACGGGTGGCAGCCAGTCTCGCCCGCTGCTCTTCGGCAGCCTCTCGCGACTTGGCATCCATCAGAGCAGTGCTCGGGTTTGACATGTACGGGGTCTGGACATGATCCCGGCGCGATCCATGTTGGCGCTGGTGAAAGTAGCCGTCTGGAGGCGACTGTGCCTCATCGTCCGACTCTGCACCCGAATCGTCGTCTGAGACGATTATCTGGTCCTCGATCTCCTCTGTAGGCTCCGTCCTTGGTCGGCTGATCGTGTCGGCCATTTCTCACGATTTCGCAATAAGCGGCAAGGCAACAACGGTATTAGACCTGGGGTTCAAGGCGTTAGACAGCAGACAAAGCGCACATAGTGGGCGAGGACGATCACGCTCGGTCGCAACGTCGCTCTACACTCGCGCGCGCGCGCAACAGGGTGTGGGAGACGGCAGATTATATATACTGTAATAATCGCTCTAGGCTACTGCATAATAGAAGGTGCCAGGTCAGGTTTGGGTCTCAGCCCCCTCCAATCCGTGCGATCCTTCCATGGAGCTAGCAGGCAGCAGAATTCCGCCATTGGTGCTACTGCCATATGCTACAGTGGCAACCGACCCTGCTGTATCTCTACTACTGTACGTGCGGGGTGGGAGAGCTGGGCACGGCTAGGGTGCTGTACAGTGATAGGGTACAGTGCTGTCGTCGTAGACATATCTAGCGACATGCGTGTTCGCGAAAGGGATAACAGTGATGCTCTGAGCGAGGGAGCGAGACAGAGAAAGACACCATACAATCCCGACTGCCACTACTGTGTAATACATCCTAAGCCGGCTTCCCCACTTTCGGTAGAGTGCAACCACAACGAGCTTATCACATTCGCTGCTAGTAGGGCATGCTAAGGTCCGCGTTTGCGCTGCGCTCTTATCAACAGAGCACAGGGACCCATCTGAACTCCGAGGGACGGGACGAGGCCATTCGCTGGCTCTTCCGTACTTGTGATGGCGCAGACCATCATCGCCAGATCGTCGAAAACACCTCGACGATATCACTGGTTGTAGCGACGGCAAGGAAAGGTACAATACATAGTGTTGGCAGGGGGCAGATGCACGGTTTCGTCTGGCAGAGCGATCATCGGTGTTCGGAGCTGGAGTCCGAGGAATGCGAATGCGAATGCGATGTAGATCACAGAGCGGCCTGTTCGAGCTCTGCTTCATATACTGACCGCAACAGCAATAAGGGGGGCTTTCTTTCACGATTGCTTCTTAGATGTAGTTGTAAATTTGGAGGGCAACGCTAGAACTAGGTATATACACATTCATGAGCAAACAGAGCTAAGCTCGAGGAGGTTCTGGTAAGTGCAAATGCCGCTCTGACGAGAGAGCAAGCAGACAAACAGCAGCATTCGACGACACAAGCCTGCGCCTTGCAGATGTAAACACCAACAATACTAGCGATGTGCCTCAAACATGCAGACAGTAGAAGGAGGACAGAGGAAAGAGAAAAACCCCTTAGACAAAGCAATCCAGCGGTGGTGTAGACAAGGGCAGCAAAGCAACATCATCATCATCCAGTTTCGTCAAGGCATTGGTCCAGTCGATGGAAAACCCATGAGAGACAACGCTTTCCCTCCTTCCCTCATTACCTACCTCCCCATCCCTGCCTGAACTCACTGGTAGTATCAAATGCTGGCGCTGGCGCTGGCGCACCCAGCGGTCTTCGTTCATTTCTCTGGCAAGGCCACACCTCCCCCGTTAGCACCGCCTATACCGACACCTGCGCCATCGCTCTTTCCAGCGGCAACAAATATGGGGTCAATCATGTCTCCAGCTGGTGGTGTAGTGATCTTTCCTGCTCCTTCCGCTCCAGCATTGCCAAGGAGGCCGTCGCCGTCGCTGGCGATCTTCTCTGGCACGCCACCAAAGTCGGCCATGTCACCTGCCGGTGGTGTCATGGCGCCCTCGTCGGGAGCGGACTCCTCGGGAATCGTGGCCGCGGTGGCAGGCATTTGGCGATCGGGTATTTGCTTCTGGGTGCGCAGACGCAGGTCGCCAGGGCCGACCAAGGAGGAGCGGCGGAGGGTCTCGAGTTGGAAGTTCGGATCCTATATGCACGGCAAGAGAGGAGGGTATTGGTCAGCTATCTGGAAGCCTGAGGACAAGCAGGAGGGGCACTACGGCAGTCACGTCAAAAGCACGCGGGAACGCAGGGGCGCAGGAAGGCACGCAATGGAAATATCAGTTAATAAGACATCGACGAAGTAGACCAATTAGCAGCAACAACAGGGATAGGAGCAAGGAGGGCATCAGATTTCGAACAACATCTTCTGCAGTCTTTCACTTGAAGCCATGGGTGTAGTAGCCTGGGATACAGCTCTTGACATATCGAAACCACACTGGGGACAACGTACCCAATTAGCTTGGTCCGGCACGCCTTCAGCTGCCGGCAGGTTTCCAGAGTCATCCCTCTCACCTCCCCAGAAAGTATTGCGTCGTATAGGAGCAGGTGTGACTGGAAGACTGGGACGTTCGGTCGCGGTGGGGAAGTCTGTGACGAGTATAGACTCTCTCCGCCTCGCTACCGCACGTTCCAGATCATCAGGGTCAGGCTCATTTGCCGGCGATAGGATGTGCTGGTCCCTGGCGTTTGCCGTCGGTATTGGGGTGTTTTCAGGCGGTGCAGGGTTGGGTGTGATGACCTGCACCTTGGCTTTGTTGCGCGAGGACTTGGTAAGCGCACGCACGTAGTCCTCGATCCCCACGACCTCGTCCCATGCATTCTTGTTGACCGCACCGAATGCTTGCCAAGCGGTCTGATCGTTGAGCTGTATGGTGGGAGTGACGGGTGTGACATTCTTGTCATCAGCACTGACTTCGAATTCGTCAGCGCCGAAGCTAAGATCAGGCGGTGACTCGACCTTGGGTGGTGAGGGCGGCACCTCGTCCTCGATGAACCTCCTTGTCGGCTTTGTCGCCTCTCGCTCTTCCCACGGGAATATCGGCTTAGGCTTCTCTTGCGGCCTCGGTGGCTCGTCGGGAACCTTGTACCACATGTCCTTTGGTGCTTCAGGATAGTTCTGTGGAGGACGGAAGGGCTCAGGGTCGTCATTGAATTGATACTGGTCTGTCGGGAAGTTGGCAGCCTCTGGCTTGGAGGTGATTGGTGGGGCATACCGTGTGGCATCCCACTCCATCATCGGTGCCGAGAATCTTCGTTGCTGCACTGTAGGCGTTGGCTCGATGTTGCCATGCTGGATCTCTTCCGCACGCTCGCCAGGCTCTGTGAAGGGTGCTTCGGTCGTTGTGGCTAAAGCTTCTGGCGGAGGATGGGAATCCGAGTGTTGACTCGGTGCAGGGGCTGCAGGGGTGTCGAGAGGGTATCCGGTTGCGGCCAGACTTGCTTCCTGGTGCTGCTGTCGGTTCACCTGTGCTTCCACCGGGTTCTCCTTGGGCGCAGTGACAGGGTATGGGATGCCGGTGTTTGTGTATTCCTGAGGATAGACGCCAAAGTGACGATCGTACACACCCCACCACCTGCCCAGCAGTTCGCGATACGCACCAGTGCCTCCCGTCTCGTCTCGACTTTTCTGCCAAGGCTTCTGTTCGCCGATGAAGTGCACGAGGCTGATGTTACGCTTGAAGTAGCGATAGGCAGGCTCATACTGGTAGCTAGCACTTGGCGTGCAGTTGTACGTGAAGGGCAGCCTCCTCCAATCTCTGTGCTCAAAGGCCTGGTTCAAGAGACCCTGGTCAGCACCATCAAAGCTGTCACCACTGGCACACTGCGTCCGCAGGGCTTGATATTCACCCATGTTGGGGCTCAGCACCAGGACACCAGTATTGAAGATGTCCGGCCAACCCACGTCACTGACCGCTGCCAGGCCAGCACTGCCCAGATCTTTCTCAAACAGCTCATCAGGAGCTCTCAGTGCCACGACGTCGGCGTCGAGGTACACAATACGTCGGAACTGCGTCTGTCGCCAGAGATTGATCTTGGAGAAGGTGAACATGAGATCTGGACGGCCCATGAGGTACAGAGCTGCCGGGTTCGGCGTCGGTATGCGCTCGACCGGCAGGACGTAGTCGTAAAGCTTGTGCAGCTCATTGATGGTGCTGTTCCTGAGTGCGTCGAGGGCGACAAGGCATGCGAGCTTGTATTTGGTGCCGGCGTCGCGAAGACTGTGGGAGAGGACGGCAGCGCCAGGCAGATAGGCGTCTGTCATGACGAGGGTGCAGTACACATCTTCAGAGCTCGCCATCTTTGCGAAGTGTGTGAAACTGTTGTATCTTGTCCGTTCGGGTCCAACCAGGATCTCTGGTTCACTGTCCAGGCTTCTCGTCGAGTGCTCGACAGATATGGGCGGCAAAGCTGTTATGGCATGAACGAGCTCGACAGCATTGCTCGCAAGCAATTGATCCTCTTCGGGAAAAGGCACAGGGTGTGATTACTATTGTAGATTATGTGCAGTTGTGCAGTAAGGACAGAACCCCAAATTGAATACAATATGCCCAACAAGAGAGCGATGAGTGGCAGGACAGAAGTAGGCAGAGAGAGAGAGCCAGCATCAGAACAGCTGGGCAGCGGGTGGAAATGAAGCCCGTCACAGACTCCACGCTCGCCCGCAACCCGCAACCCACGACCCACGACCCACGACCCACGACCCACGAGTTCAAGCTAAAGCCAGAGCCAGAGCTCCGACTCCAAGCTGCCTCGAGCTCCTACACTTTTCCCTACAGCACAGTGCAGCACTGCAGTAGGCCCATGCCGCTGCCCTGCACGAGCTTGCACCCTTGACGCAACCTGACGCCAGAAGCTGCAGATTCGATTGGCTTTGACGGGCGTCAATGTGCATCGCCCGCAAGACTACTGTGCGCACCATGGAAGCGCTACCAATGCCTGCCAGTGTCTAGCGATCTCTCCCCCCATGTGACCTGGGAGCCCCCGCATTAGAATCAGATTATCATCAGTGCCTGCGGTCACTATGCAGCGGTATGCCTGCCGATGCCTAGGTATCATGTGCTCCCAATCGCTGGGTGGTGCTATGGCATCACTGCACGATGATGGCGACTCGCTCCGTCTCACGAATACACACCCACATACCCACTGACTGATGGTGATGACAATGGAGGGAACCTGAATCCCATTGTCGTAGGCATAATGTGTAGACACACGCCCCCGCCAAGTCGATAGAGCCCACCAGAGCTGCTGTCTTGCCAATGCCCCCAAATGCACTCCATCAGCTGTGGTGCAAACTGAGGAAAGGATACCATCTCGAACGTGGAGAACTTCGCTGTCTGGCGACAATACCTGCATCCTGTGTGAGCATGAGATACCGTGTGGTTTCCAGCATCTCATGATGCCTACCGATAGGTCACGGCATCGTCGGCGGAGCGGACTTCACGTCCATTGTATCTAGAACAAGTCATCCACGCGACTGACAATGGCAAAGCTCCAAGGCAACCACCAATGCCCACCTTCACTTTCACAACCTCCTTGTCGACTGTGCCATTCAGACACCACTCCAACATGACAGCTAAATACATCTCGTCACTGCATTCGCCGGAATCAAGTCTTTTCCCTTCTTCAATCTCTCGTTCAATCTTCACCTGCCACTTGCTTCCATTGAAGGGTTTTCCTGCCATTTCAACCTGACGGACCGCACCACGTACAGTCTCGCACCAGTCCATCCCAGGAACCCAAAATGTCCTTCTTCATTGCTTGGCTTGTCGCCATCCTACAAAACTTCGTGTGCTTCCCAAAGACTATCGATGCTCCCCCGTCCTACACCCAATCCCCATCGCAACTTCCTCGGACGGCAGTCGTGTCGATACCAATCGAGACTCTGTTGCCACCTCCTGTCGACAGCGCTCTGGTCGCCGTCTCACCGATCTGCGACTCACCGGGCATCCTGGGAGAGGGTTGGATCGTCGCTATGGTGGCGTCCCTCTGCATCTTCCTCATGGCTGGCATCTCCCTCTGGAACTTGCACAGTAACCGCAAGAACTTCATCGCAGGTGTCAGTGGCCCGCTTCAATGTGAGAGCTGCGAAGACGGTAAGGAATTCGACTTCGACTCTTATGCTCACTACTTCTTCAACCATCACTTACTCACGGAGGAAGCAGGACGTCTGACTGTGTATCTCAACCAAGCTCAGGAGTTGTGCAGCTATGCCAACTCGCCGGTCAGCGTTGCTGTCGGCGAGAGTGAGGAACACCAACTGCGCGAGGACCATAAGAACAGCAATGCACAACTAGCCCTGGTCCTCAGCGAAGCGCAGGAGACGCATGCTGAGTACGTCACTAAGACAGCCGAGCGTATGCGAGACCTACGCTCGCAACTCGAACGTTCCACGGCCGCAGTCTATGCCGCGGACGAGGAGATCCAGAAGCTTCGTGGCGAGATGATGGGCTTAGAAAGCAGGCTCAGCAAGATGAAGAGGGACCACGTTAGGGAGAAGATTGAATTGGCGCAGCAGGTCAGCGTCCTCAAGGAGCGTGTTGGAGATGCCGAGTGGAAGGCGTACAGGGTGGACAGTATGTCTGCTGAGCTGGAGGCGCTGAATGCCAAGCTCGACGAGGCTGGCAAGAATGGCGAGGCGTCGTGCTGCATGATCAGAGAAAGGGATCACACCATCGAGACCCTCCTCGCCAGGATGTAGGAAGAGGGTGAGATGCGCAGTAGTGTCGAGAGGAGACCGTCGAGGCTGCGCAGGACCTAGCCGTCATTCTGTCAGGCGACACGCTAAATGGGAGGGGAGGAGAGTGCACCACATCCGGCGATAGTGGTTCCGTGCGCTCAGCGATCATCTTTTCTCACAATCTTGATTCCCATACTCGCACGTCTATAGCATCATTACGAATGTCATTCACCAAATATTTATCTAGCATAGCTCCCGTGTCATCCTTACACACGTTGTTTGGGGATGTTCCCAATACCTATACCTATCACGTTGGTCTTCCGTGATTTTGTTGAAAACGCTTACCCTGGCGCGAGTCAAGCGTGCAGTTGTACCCGTGTTTGAACCCAGGTAGTCAGAAGAACTCCACAGTAAGTAATACTCAGGATCCGCTGTTCTTGCGCTCTGTAGTAGCTCGAAAAATAAAGTTCATATACCAAGCTTCCACGTGCAGGCCACCCGCTAGTCTCCGCTTCACATAATTCGCTCTTGTCCTCCGTGATTCTCGAGATGCTTTTGCTGAATCGCAGAACAACAGACATGGTCTGGATCCGACCGATTGCCGTATTCCACTCACGTTCCCAAGGACCTGCAAGGCCAACATGCCAAAGGAGCGCTCTGTGAACCCAGTCCAGGCGCAGAAGAAAGCCGAAAAGCAACGCCAGCTCCAACGCCAGAAGAAACAGGTCCAGACACAGCGCAATGAGAAGCTTGCGCGCCGCAACCCAGAGCGCCTGCAGCGCCAGATCGATGAACTCAAGGAGCTAGAGTCGCGCAGTGCGCTGCGGCCCAAGGACAAGGAGACGCTTGCGCAGCTCGAGAAGGACGTGAGGGGGATCCGACGCGCGCGAGAGGCACTGGGGGATGCCGCGCCGAGCTTTGGCAGTGGCGGCGGCGCAGGCAGGGAGGGCAATGAGAGGAAAGACAGCCGGATGCAGCAGTCTGAACGGAGGGAGAGGCAGCAGCAGCAAGGCCCGGGCGGCCACTTGGGCAAGAGGAGGAGGGGCGAGGAGGGCGCATACGCCAGCGATGCGAGCGACAGCGGTGGGGACACCGATCCCGAGGTCCGCGCGATCCCCATGCCGAGGGACACGCCGCCGCCCATCCCGCGAGAGTTCTTCACGGATGGCAGCAAGCGGGTGGTGAGGCCCCAACACGAGCTGCCGAAGAGACCGGCCAGGCAGGCGCAGACGACGTACTCGAGCGCGCCGCAGATGCGGGACCTGAAGAAGGAGGCGGTCAGGTTCATGCCTTCGGCTGTGGCGCAGCAGCGGCGGAAGGTCAAGGGCGAAGGCGGCCGCTTGCTCGAGCCGGAGGAGATCGACCGGCTGGAGAAGGCTGGGTACTACGACGCGAAGAAGGCGACAGAGGCTGCGGACCAGGGGCCGCTGCATGAGCGCGAGGTGGCAGGCGTGAGGGCGCAGCAGGGTGGAGATGCAGATATGGAGGAGGAGATGAGGAGGTACGAGGCCGAGATCGAGGCTTTACACGGCGGAGGGACTAAGGTCGCTACTGGCCCGGGGAAAGTGGTACTGGAGGAGGTTGAGGACGAGGGGGACTGAAGTTGGCAACATTCGGCGATCGAGTGTGCGCAAACATGAATACGATGCCCGCATCGCTCATGTCTCGGGCGTGGCACAACTAGGAAAGTCTTCGTAGTAAAGTTACTATCAGTTTCAAACCGTTGGAATCTAACATAGATCTACGATAGGACAGAGCTGTCGGCTTCATGATGCTTCTATCTCCTGTTAGATGCCGTGCACTTCTTCCGCTCCTCGTCTATATCAAACCGGCAGTTGGGGTAGAAGTCCGAAATGGATATATCGTGGAGCAGGCCATTTGTCCATCTGCGTCGTATGGAGAGTTAGGGTGCAGGACTCAAGGCGACTGTTTAATTGAGGGCTTGCCTTGCTCATCCCATACTATATCGAACGTGGCATGTTTGTGCCTTTTGGTAGAATTGAACTCCGAAGTACAGAATTCGTCAGATATGGAACTGATGAAGACGCTGCCAGTCACGCTCTCACTTTGAATGTACTTCCAAATAGGAGCAGACTTCCCTGGCGTGACAACGCCAACACTTCTGAGTTACATGGTTTCAAGATAGGAGCCGCAGCTTGTACGATCAGGTCGAGTCAACTGGTCGAATTAGCGTGTTCCATTCTGTTCACCAATCGAGAAGGAAACAGGCAGCAGTTGATTGTGACGATATCAGGCAGTGTGCGACTTGTCAGGCCAAGCGAATCACTGATGAATACCGATACATGTGCTGGTACCGTCTTGAGTTGTGAGGACACTGTTGCAGACTTGACGTTATGATGTCGCTGAATGAATGCTGTATGCGCCTTAGAGAGTCTGTGTTACAACCCTCTCAAAGTCACTATCTACACGTGCGAGTTTCTTGCATCCGGGTATCCTGACTTGTAGTGAATGCTAACATGGGGGTTGTCTCTATTTTACCTGACGTAGATCTTGCTTCCGGAGGAGGCATAGTTGGCATGCCGGCAGTGACTCGATGGCTGTATGGCAAGGTCTGGATGACGATGTAGGTTAAGCGCCCTGCACCTCTGCGGCACGCGCGGTGAACAAGCACTCACTACCACTGAGCCTCTCAGAGCCTCAAGCTCGTCTTGTATTCGCTCCACCGCACGACCAGCCTTGCATCTCTGCCACTCCTATAGGAACCGGGAGTGCTGTACAGGGCGAGAGGCACGAAAACAGCCGTGACATCTAGCCTCGTATTGCGCACAGGTGAGTTCCCGCGCTTACGTGCCTAGCTCGCCCTATTGGTTGCTGGTGTGAGTGACAGAACACGAGGAGATCCAGGCTGCGGGCGCGAGCACCTCACCACTACTTGGGCATTTGGATTTCCTCGGTCGCGTGAGTCGAGCCCGGAACGGTTTTGCGGGGGCCGCACATGAGCTTCATTAGCGAGTTGCCCCTATAAATACACCATGTCTGGTATTTCCTTTGTACCTCACGTCGGCAATCTCCTTTGTGTTTATAGCGGGTCTATTCACATTCATTCACTCCCATTCTGAGCATCTTCAATTCGAACAACCTAGGCACTTTCTCGAACTCGTCATATCTGGATCACACGCGTTGTCTGGAGATAGTTCTGGAGGATTATATATCATCCACTTAACCCCAGATTGTGACCGACATTGGAGACGACCCACAATTCATCCGAGACCGCGACCCTCGCAGGCACCATGTCTCCTTCCAACGCCTTCACGTTCACCAAAGCTTTGGCTCTTGCAACAGCATTACTCCCATCAGTCCTCGGTGCAGAGACAGGCCACACTCAGGTCGCCGTCACAACAGATTCTCTCACCTTCACTGCCGTCGAATCGTTTGGTAATGTCGTTCTCCAGGATGGGTCTTCAACGGCAACCATCAACCCCGGCCAGCATACTCAGTTCAACGGCATTTCTGTCAGTGCCGTGCCAGAACGGACGGCCATAGTCGTAGACGGCAGCGCAACCTATGGCTTCACTCATCCGGTGCCCGACGCTTCAGAAACGGCACCGGCATCACCCTCACCTAGTGAATTTGGTGGAGCTGGCCTACCTTATGCAATCATTTCCGCCAGTGGCGACGTCAGTATTACTGTCTCACCCATCCCTAACTCTTACATACTTCAAGTGTCGACTGCTACCACCACTATTGGAGCGGGTCGTAATGTCTCTTTTGCTGGAGCTCAGATTAGCGCACTTTCGAACACTGGTGGCGTAGTCGCCAACGACTTTACCTTCACACTGAGTGAACCATCAGCAGTGTCGTCGATTACTACCAGAAGCAGCTCGGCAACACCGACGCGCTCGAGCGCGGCCACCACATTAGTATCTGGGACAAACACACCCTCGACCTTACGTTCAACCTCTACTACTGGCGCTGCCGCTGCTACAACCACTGCTCCAAGCACGAGCGGCTCGGCCAACAGTGGAAGCGGCTCATCCCAGGCGAGCAGCTCACCTGCAATCACCGGCAACGCCGCCGCTACCTTCACTACAGGCGATCTTTCCATCGTTGGCTGGCTTGCGAGCAGTATCGGAATGCTGATGTTTGCTTTTGGGCTTTGAGCGCTTGTCTGAACATAGTGGCTGTATTTTTAAACTGAGAATGATACCCACGCGATGCCTTCTGTTTTGTTTTATACATTGAATCATCATTCATAATACGCCTTGTTTTACGGAAATACCAGTAATCAGATGTGTACGCCGTCTCGATGATGAGAATATGGGGTTGACCTGTCATAGCTCAATAGTTCGCTTGAACGCAACAAAGGGCAAACAGCGATGCGAACTGTATGCCTCACGTGAAACCCACCCCTCCTTTCATTCAAAGAAGCCGCCATCGCTATCTTCATCATCTCCCGCCGGCTCTTGTTGTGAGTCTCGTTTTGAGGATGGCTTAGGTGCTGACTCGGGATTCTTTGATCTGGCCTCCATGTTCTGGTTTCCCTTATTGCTGTCGATCAGTCTGCTATTGCGCAGTGCATCAAGTGTACCTTCACGCATACTCTGCCGCACCTTCTCCCTCATGGCATCATCACCCTCGCGTCCAACCAGCCCTTTGCTGTTTTGATGCTCCACGTCCTTACCGTCATCTCCATCTTTGGCTTTCTCCTTGTCGCCCTTCTTGGTTGGAAACAGAGGCACGTACGCAAGCTCGAGTGGATAGTATTGCGCATAGTTCTGGTCGACTTCACACTCGCCCACCTCTTTTTCCAGGATTCGTCGTTGTCCCTCGTTTTCGCACTCACTCAGAGATTTTTTTGCCTTCTTCAGTCTCTTCACTGCCTTCTGTCTGTCGAAGAATCTGATCTTGTGATACCGCGCAATCATATCGCTCCGCTGCTTTGCATGTTGCGTTCTGCGCAGCTCATACTCCGCGGTCTGTAGTGCACGTTCTTTCTCTACACGCACATCTGCCGGTAGTCTCTCGTTGCGCTCTAGCAGTCTACGAAGAGACCGGATCTTAGCCTTGGTCTCGTTGACTGTGTGGGCTCTTTTGAACGAGCGCCCGCCTTGCTCATTCGGCTTTCGTCGCTTCTTTATGCCGTCCTCCAAGTTTGAAGGAGCTGCGTCCGGCGCTGGTCGCTTAGTAGCCATTGTTGTATCTGTTAGAGTATGCAGGAAAGGGCAAAGGTTAGGGCTTTCTGTAAAATGTGAAGAAAGCGAGTTGGAGTTGAACAATTTGAAGCTTTTATTTGCTTACCACGCTAGCCGTTTCCGGACGCATGTCAAGGGCGCGACTTCGCATTTGGGAAGAACTCTAACGACTGTAGAACTCGCGATTTTAAGGATTACAGTACACGACTTGTGTTTTCGAGGTCTCTATATACATGCTCATCTTGCACTAGACTAGGCCGAGATGCTGTGATTTGTTGCTTTGCTATCGCAGCCGCGTAGTCGGCTCGTGCACTATCAATGGAAGCAGCCATTCGTTGGTCGCAGCATCCTAGCAATGACACGCAACGATTTCTATTAGTTGACACTGCAGACAGTAGCTTGTCGCTGAATCAGCTCCAAGGTCTACGGAAGCATAAAGTTTCTTACAGCACAATTGCCAAAGCAACGAAACTGCCCAATTTTGGTGCCTTCGATCATTCAAAGACGGATGAAAATGTCGTTGCCATTGGCCAGCTTTCTGGGAATGCAAGCCTGTTGAGGTTTGGCAGTGAAGGCAAAGCTTCTGAGCTTGTCAAAACCTACAAGGTCAGACAGCAGCGAAAGTGCAATTCAATCTCTCTCAGTTCTCAGAACTGGCTGGCAGTCGCATTGGAAAAGATCCGTTCGGACGTTTGCTTGAACATCTATGACGCCAATGATGCTTCAATTCAGGAGCCCGTGAGACGACTTTGTGCCGCCGAAGTTGTATCAAGCGTACGCTTCTTTCCATCCCAACCACAAGAGATCGTTGCAGCAGCGCAGAGAGCGTTCTTGAGGATTTACGACCTGAGAGACGGTTCAAACACATCTCCTTCGCTACAAACGACAACAAAGTGCGTTAACAACATTGCTCTTGATCCTCTGGATGAGAATTACTTCGCTTCCGCAGGATCAACGGATGATCCGTCAGTGACTGTATGGGATAAGCGGTGGCTGTACGGATCCTCGTCTGCGGCGAGTGTAAGCAGCGTCAACACTGGCCTCAATTCAGGCGCAGTGTTTGAGTTCCGCCCGGCTGTCAATAACTCCATCAAGACTACAGTATGGAGCTTACGGTATTCCGGCCAACGTCGTGGCAGGTTAGCCATATGCTCGAGCACCGGTGAACTTAAGATTATCGACATGGTTGAATCGAGCTCTTCATCGACGCAAGAGTCAGCCGAGTATGCGCCAAGTAACGCATTGGGCGGGTCGGCATGGCCTTGTAACCGGTATGTGTCGCAGAGTCGAAGTCTTGAGCGGCCATGGCATGATCCCATCCGTCGCAAAGAAGCTAGTGAGAGGATCATTGCATTTGATTGGGCAAGAAGCCTAGGCTATGCTCATGAGCAGCCCGTTCTTACTTTGAGACCTGATCGCTCTGTGGGTACGATCAACGTACCGCTCTCTCAGCCTCTTGCGTCCTTCACAGGAAGGTACGATATCAGCATTACCAGTCATGATGAGTTGACATTCGCAGAGCCAAAGCTATACGGAAGTCTTCCTGGCACCCCTAGCAAGCGTTATCAGCGTAGTGGATCTGTGACTGCCGAGGACTTCGGTCCTCTGGAATACCAAGGGGAAGCAGAGAGTCAACTGTATGCAAACTCTCATTCGGCGAGCATAACGGCCTCAATATCGCCTTCCACTTTATTTCGAGAGCGCTGCAAACAAGGGTATCTCTTTGATTGTCAGAGAAACATGGGCATAGTTGCAGGCCATTGGCATTTGGAAAGGCTTTGGGAAATCATCGGCAGGTTTGAGACATTGGCTGAAGATGATCAACTGGTGAGCGAGGGCATCGACTTCAGCTTTATTGGTGTGAGTGGCCTTTGGTATGAGAAGGTGGGACGAAGTCCACAACGCTTCCTCTCGCAAAGACATGCAAGTGTTTACGAAGCTATCTCTAATCTCAACAGTGCTCTTGAAATTCCACCTTTCGAAGGCGAGAGAACAGGCTTTCCAGAACACAGACAGCTCTGCCTCTTGATGTGTGGATGGCAATTCACACCAGATGCGCTTGAGGAGGAGTGTCAGGAGCTCATTGATCGAGGTCTCTACTATCAGGCTGTCGTACAAGCAGTATTGCACAACGACAAGCGCATGGCGCTCAACTTCCTGCGAACTCTGATTAGGAGCAAGACAATACCTAACATTGGATTGAACGCTCTCCTTGCGGCTGACAAGATTAACAATGAGCAGAGAGAGATGTGTGAGTGGATGGCTGCAGATACAGAGGACAAGTCACTCAAAGCACTGCTAACGTTCCTCATTACGGGCCATTGGCGAGATGTCATGAGGCTCAATTACTTGCATCTTGGTTACCGCATGTGTCTTGGCCTGAGATATCTCAACGACACTGAACTGGCCAATTTCATACAGTTTCAGACAACTTACGCCATTCAAGCCGGAGATCTCGAAGGCATACTTCTGACTGGCCTCAGCGAGCAGGCGATGAGTCTTCTCCAGAACTACCTAACCAAGACGGGTGACCTGCAAACAGCTGTCCTGGCCTCTGCATTCACAAATCCGAAGTTTGTGGACGATGTACGCTGGCAGATGTGGAAAGAGACGTACTTTGGTCAAATGCAGAGGTGGAGGTGCTTTGTGGAGCGAGCCAAATTTACGGTTCAACACAATCGTATGGCGAGGACCAGAGAGGGCAAAACACTGGTCGAACCTCCAAAATCTCAGATTAGGATCCGGTGTATGCATTGCAATGCAGATATTGCAAGGTCTGACGGTAGATATCTGTCTGGCAAGTCAAGTTCGTCAGCAACTGCTCAAGGCCGACCGACTAAGTCGCAAGCCCCAGCATTCAATGCAGGCACAGTGTGTCCGTCTTGTGGACGCCACCTGCCTCGATGTGGGATATGCATGAAGTGGCTTGGTACTCCTGATCCTTTGCACGCTATGGATGCCAATAGGGAAGACGCAAAAGACGAGCTCATGGCCAAGTTTTTAACCTTCTGCGTCAGCTGTGGGCATGGCTATCATGCAAACCATGCTAGGAATTGGTTCCTCAAACACCAAGTATGCGCGGTGCCGGATTGTGAATGCTTATGCGCTATTAAGAGTAGAGCTAGTGGATAGGCATTAACCTGGCTTCATGAGCGAGATTCGTGTAAGATTAAGCCAAAGCTTGGTAGATTCAGTAGAAAGCTGAGCGATAGAGAAAGTTTCATGAAACGATTTGACTGGATGGCGAGGCCCTTATGCTGATGAATCTGCTCAGAACGCTTTATTTTAGCTGCAGTGTTCGATAGCAATGGTGCTGTTTTTAGCTTTCGTGGTCTTCAAAGATCAGATCGCTCCATCATACTTGAAGAGCAATAGGTTCTCTGTCCTAGAATCCTTCCGAGAGCAAACACGTTTTCATTTACTATGTCTCCTACAGAGGCTCACTTTATTCGATGCCCTAAGCTGAGTATCCAAGAGCTGGAAGGCCAAGCTGTCACTACTGGTACTTGCACTGCAACTTGATGCCCTAGCAACAGGCTCTGCAGCAGAGTCGATCCTACAGTCTTTGCTTCGTATACTGGGCGGTTGTTGATAATGCAGGCTTTGAGCACCCAGCAGCCTACACTGCTCGTAGAAATGGTTCGAATGGCGAAACCGTACAATTACGAAAGTGAGCAGACTGACGCATTGAGTACCATTAGCTAGAGAGTTTACCCTTTGCCACGCTCAAGGCAGACTCATTCAGGGTTGATTGACACAACAACCGTCCACAACCTCTCCACTCTGGATCGGATCTCGCTGAACCTCTGTTCCAGCCTCCACTTTCTTACTATATCAATGATCTTTTGCGCTCATTTCGCAACTAGGAAGAAGCAGTACTAGCCAGGCGTGGTTGGTCGAGTGGTTTAGCTCAAGAGTTCCACTACCAAACAAACCAAACTATACTGTGTACCATCGCAGGCAAAAAACTCAGAACAAAAAAAGACCAGCGCCCTGAGTTCGAACCCCGGTACTGCACTGGGCACCCTCGAATTTCAGCTTGTCGAAAGACAGTAAATAATAGTACCTCGTCATGGGAAGAGGCGCCGCGGCTGCAAGACAGTCGCGTCAGCAGATGTTCCGGGTCTGCTTGTGGTGGCGCGGTAGGTATCAGTAAGACCTCCCCTTCCTCTGAAAAGTAATGCCTACGGGCTCTGCTTTTTGTTTTTCTCTCGTAATTTTTTTTTGCCTTTTGCGGATCGGCATGGTTTTGATGCTCGTCATGAATGAACTTACATCACACATGGTTGCGAGCGAGTGAATTGGCTCACAACAATAACCTTACGTACTTAGAATAGGCTTTGATGATAAATTCAGCGGAGCATGCTTCACGTGTTCTAACAGCCGTTCATTGATTTAGATCAATAACTTGCAGATGTGGAGCTAACGACT
Organism: Polychaeton citri CBS 116435; assembly: GCA_010093785.1. Taxonomy (NCBI): domain Eukaryota; kingdom Fungi; phylum Ascomycota; class Dothideomycetes; order Capnodiales; family Capnodiaceae; genus Polychaeton; species Polychaeton citri. Next base: position 122,529 of record MU003827.1, read on the forward strand.
CAAGAATACACGATGGTAGTAGTAGCTATTAGCACGGTGAATAGGGGCCACAACTCCCTGTCCGTATCTCTAAACAAAGCTTGCACTACCCCTATCGCTTCTCTTGATAATGACAGTTGCTTCCCTCGTCAACAGTCGCTCCCTTCATTAATGATCGGCATCTTATGGACAACCAAGCTCGATTTGGCTCTTTCTAGTAGTGGCGGTAGATTTGCTGATGTCTTGTGCGTGTCATCCTTCTCATCGTCGTCTTCATAGATGTGGTCATCTTCAGTGGCTACTAACTTGTATCCAGGTAATTGGGCGTCCACTGGCGGACAATCCTTGATTGGGGATGGAGAACCGTAGTGAAACTTGTTTTTCAAGAGCTCGTCTTCGTTATCCAGCACTCCCATCTGAATAAGTTGCTCTATAATATGATTAGTAAGTATTGGTAGCCAACGCCGTATGAAATTTGACACATACCATACGAGCGGTGATGATAGCGAATCGTAGTGAATGGTTTATCGATTGGGTCAAGCAATGCAAAGCTGTACATTCGCTGTGGCTGACCCAGTTTGACCTCTCCAATCTTGCTTGTACTTGCCGCATATTAGCCTTATAATTGACGGAGTGCCCATCGAATCTAGCTTGTTTCACTTACACAACACCACCAACTCCAGGGAAGGCTCCACTCGGTGTCTGGTACTTAGGCTCTTCGCGCCTTCTGGTATTGCTGCGGTACACCTTGATCTCAAAGTACCCCTCGTGAATACCTTTCGTAGGAAACTGCAGTGCTCGCTTCTCTCTAACCGTCTGACGGCCAAGGAAGTCAGTTCTACCGTTGAACAGGCCATGCATCACTTTTCCACTCCATTGATCTGCAGCACTTGTACACCAGCTGATCAAACATGTGTCCCTGACGAAAAGCTTGAAGTAATAGTAGCGCGTTGCTGAGTATTCCGGAGGAGGTTGGCAGGTGTAGTTGACCCAAAACTGAGAGGCAGAATTTGTCTCAATAAGAGCGTCGAAAACTGGTAGTGAGCGGCGCTCAGATGGACAGAATGGCGGAAAGGTCCCCTGAGCCTCCTGAGCTCCAAATAGGAGCGTCTCAGTTGCAGGGTACTCGGACAGTCTCATACCATTGTATTGAGACTGGAGAGAGATCGTTATACAGCCGATGGATGGCATCTAAAATCGTGCAGTGTGAGTTTGTCGTTGATGTTCTGCACGATAATCCAGTGAGGTGAGGAAGGAGCGACACAAGTCAAAGGAAGAAACCTCGTGCCAGCCTCAGGCATATACTTATCAGGCAGGAAAACCACTACACGTCGAAGCTGTCCTTGAGTTAAGCAACTACATCGAATGTGAAGCTGCTGGACTTTGAGGAATGCCTTAGAGCCTCTACGTTTCTTTCGATCAGCCCCTGACCAAACATCAAAACCTAACCCTGGAAAGTCACAACCAGCACCACCTAGCATTCATTGCATTTTGCTAACGTCGATAGAATGGAAGTAGCATAGCAGAGCGAGGATCACTCATGTAATCCCACAACGGGGAGATCTCTTTGAGTTTGGCATAACGGGGGAATGTGTCCAACAGTAATCTTTATCTAAGTTTTAGAAGCATATATGGACCAGTATTCTAGCCTCATGAGAATGCCTGAGACGACTTCTCAGCAACGTCGAGACAGCCATCTAGCAGCTGCCAGATGGCGAGTTTATCCAGGCCGCGTGGTATCCGAACGCCAGAGTTGCCGTGAGGTACTGGATTTACAATTGTGCGTCCGCATTGAGACTCACCACTTCGGACGTGACTCGACGCACCATGATCACCCTCTGTCACGACCCGGATATCAAACCGCTCACCATTGTTGTCTTGAAACAAATGCGGAACAAAGGCTGCTGCCACTGCTAGTGGGTCATGCAGAGGCGGACCTTGCACCAGGCCGAATACCTCTGCATACGTTTTGGCGAAGAAAACAAGGATTTCAACGAACAGCTTCCGTACCTTAGACGGTGGCGTGCTACTCCTAATCTCAGTACCGTTCCTAATGAAGCCTTGAAGCAAGCCTTCCTGGATGTCCTTGGTACCCAAGAATTGGTGTGTGAGATCTAATGTGATCAGTGTGGTCTTCGAAGCAAGCACAGGGCTATGGAAGACAGCAGCAGCACTCTCAGGGTCTAAGTAGATGTTGAATTCTGCCCATGGCGTCCAATTACCAAATCGGTCTCCCTCACCATGGAGTTTGCCCACAGGGGCATCAGAGAAACCGCCGCCAACAGCACCTCCCATGATGCTTAGCCCTGCTATATGCTCCTCCAAGTCCGGACAGGTAGCAAAGAGCAGGGCGATGTTGGTCAGACACCCAGTCGGCACGACCCACGCCGTCCCTGCTGGCTCTGCAATCAAGGCTTCATAAATAGCTTGGATGACCGTCTTATCAGTCCTCTTGGGAACAGTCGGAGAGGGTAGGCAGGTTGTGCCGTCCAACCCAGTATCACCATGGATGTCTGGCGCTGCGGCAGCCGGACGACAGAATGGCTTGGCAGCACCTTCATACACTGGGATGTCTTCCCGCCCTATAGCCTTGAGGATGGCTCTGGTATTGTGCGTGGTGTGAGACAGTGGAGCATTCCCATAGACAGTGCTGATGCCGAGTAATCTCACTTGCGGATGATGTGCAGCAAGTAGAATAGCATAGGCATCATCATGGCCTGTGTCGCAATCTAGCCATATCGGAATACGTGTAGCCATGTGTCAAAGACGACCCTACGTACAGCGCTTGAGGCTATACTTTACAGCAATGCACAGAGTTCGGATATAGAGAATGAAAGTCTATAGAGAGACGCATTGGTAGGGAGATATGCAAATATGTTTTATTAATTGCTCGGTTGTCATCTCAACGGCGCTAGAGGTAGCCGGGGGCCGGCGTTCTGCCTTTTGGCAGTGTTCTGGCGTCTGAGGCATTGAATGTGGCATTGGAAAGCTACACTGTTTGGCGACGGTTTAGGGAGGCGACATTGGCTGTAAAGAGCAATGCCAACAGCTCTAGAGTGCTACTAAGAGACCAGAAGGCCCATAGCAATGCCCAAACAAGCTCTCGAACATGGTAGATTGAATGTCTTTGCGGACACAAATTTCCCGCCCGGGATCCTCCGCCCCAATAGACCCTGTGCCGGATGGCCCGAGCGCTGACAGCAGGAGAAAACCGCGATTCTTTCCTTCTTCCCAGCCGACAGCTACTTTCTTTTAAGCATCTTCCTCCTTCTCTCATCTCCATCCTCCATCCAATCCATCTCCGTCTCTCTTTTCTATTAACTCCACTCCCGTAAAACAAAACCACCGTCAAAATGTCGGGTTCTCCAACGGGCAAGAAGGGCGATGTCGTCCAGGCTGAGAAGAGCTTGTATGTACATACTTTTTTCCTGATTACCATGAGCGCAGCTGGCCTCCTCCGACGGCATCGACAAAACATTGCGCAACCATCTCAATGGCTCTGCAGGGCGAGTCTAGAGCTTCACGGCAACCATTGAGCTGTTTGCAATGTTTTCCTCGATGGCGCTGGTCGAGGGCGCCCGCTGCAGTAGCTATATGATATCAGAGCTCCACAAGCTGACACTTTCACAGCATGGGCATGCCCGGCTTCGTCGTTGACTTCTTGAGTATGTCACCTCCCTAGCGCCACACGGAGATGGTGTTGTCTTTCCAATGGCAAACCTCGAGCCTCTCTGCGGGTGCCAATAAGAGCTGGAAATTTTTACATATGTGATTGAACAGTAACTGACTATTGCTTCAGTGGGTGGTGTCTCTGCCGCCATCTCCAAGACTGCTGCCGCTCCTATTGAGCGTGTCAAGCTTCTCATTCAGAACCAGGTATGCCCACAAACGCTTGAAAATGCCTTGTTCTGGTAGCATTAGTGCACAGACGATAGCGCCAACCTTACCACGCCTTCGCTGCGTACAGCAATCTAACGTGATTTGCTTGAATAGGATGAGATGTTGAAGACCGGCCGTCTTTCTCATAAGTACGAGGGTATCACCGACTGCTTCAGGAGAACCACCGCCGATGAGGGTGTTGCTTCCCTGTGGCGTGGTAACACTGCCAACGTCATCCGTTACTTCCCAACACAGGCGCTGAACTTCGCCTTCCGTGACACCTACAAGTCCATGTTCGCTTTCAAGAAGGAGCGTGATGGCTATTGGTGGTGGATGGCCGGCAACCTTGCCTCTGGCGGTGTAAGTCTAAACCAGTGCGCAGCAGCGATTCGAAAGAATGTGTTTTGTTAATCCCTATGGATAGGCTGCCGGTGCTACCTCCCTCTTGTTCGTCTACTCCCTCGACTACGCCCGTACCCGTTTGGCCAACGACGCCAAGTCTGCTGGCAAGGGTGGCGAGCGCCAGTTCAATGGCCTGGTGGACGTCTACAAGAAGACCCTTGCCTCTGACGGTATTGCCGGTCTTTACCGTGGTTTCATGCCTTCCGTCACCGGTATCATTGTCTACCGTGGTCTGTACTTCGGCATGTACGACTCGATCAAGCCAGTTCTCCTCGTCGGCTCGCTCGAGGGCAACTTCCTTGCCTCTTTCTTGCTCGGATGGACTGTCACCACCGGTGCCGGTATCGCCTCTTACCCTCTCGACACCATCCGTCGTCGTATGATGATGACCTCCGGTGAGGTGAGTACAAACAGCGCCTAGGTCCATGTGAAGTACTAAATGCTAATCAAATTTTCAGGCCGTCAAGTACAAGTCCTCCGCCGATGCTGCCCGCCAGATTATCGCCAAGGAGGGTGTCAAGTCTCTCTTCAAGGGTGCTGGTGCCAACATCCTCCGTGGTGTTGCCGGTGCTGGTGTGCTGTCCATCTACGATCAGGTCCAGCTGCTCATGTTCGGCAAGGCCTTCAAATAGATGTAAATCGCCAAGAACAAGCTTCCAAAACACGCTTGATTAGGGGATCAGGGGATGATAATCTGCATGCCCATGTCGATTGCAGCGAAAAGAGAATGAGGATGGAGAGTGGAGCTGGGTTTTTCTCATGCACAAACAATGGGAATGATACCTGGATGTGTGCTTTTACCGTTGCTAAATCTCGCGAGCGAAGTGTATTATCCCGTGGGTGTAGCCTGGCCACACTCTTCCCCTGTATTAGAAATGGAGTTGGTCGTTTCATCAAGATATTTAGCAGCCTTTCATTTCCATCCGTCGGTGTCCTGTACCTGTCTATGGTGGGAGTTTCACGTGATTGTCTCCTTACAAGCAGACTAACCTGGCATTATCCTCACAACTTTGTCGTTAATGGTGGTTTTGACATTTCCAAGACCGTGGTATTTTAAAGTCACAACTGGCATAGGATTAAATTGGTGTCGTGTGCCACAGGGTTTGAGCTACCTGCCCACCTAGGTATGTTGAAGCCAGGGTACCTCAATGGATAGCCGGGCGACGTCACAGCGATGAGGAAATCACACCTAGCTATCCTGACAGCTGTGCCTTGCAGTCAGCGGGACAAGCTCAGGCATTGAGAGGAATGTGTGCCTTACACAGCTCTATAATAACAGTCAAGTCTTCCTTTAATGTACATTTCTGTGAGACCTGAAGGCTAGTCTGATATTTCCCTCCCCACTCACAAGATGCCACCGATACCAGTACACATAGACGACCCCATCACGCCTAAGAAGGCCACAGGGATCACGCCGCAGACAGCCGGTGACAGCAGCCCTCTCTTATACAACGGCAGCACGCCTACTACCACCACAGCAGGTAGTGGAATACAGTCTTCACCATACCCGCCAGTAAGACCAGGCGCCGCTGCGGTGCCTGCCCCAACTCCATACATCCCAGCGCAGCCCACACGGACGCGACCTGTAGAGGATGCAGGTTCTAGAGACGGTCCACCACTTCCACAGCCTGGTGCGGTTCCCACACCTTCCAGCGCGACTTCCACCTCTTCCGCACCAGTGGCATCTTCAAACGGCCTGCCTCCACCACCAAAGGCAGGTGAGGCCTTCCAGCCGCAGCAGAGCGCACCTTTAACCTCTACGCCCTCGCAGATGCACATCCCGCCGCCGTTGATTAACCAAGCGCCCACACACTCCACAACAACTGCTGGTACCTACCAACCGCCCACCGACCGTGCTCCTCCAACGACGCTGAACTTGGGCCCAGTCCCTGCCGCCCAGTTCCAACAGCAGCCATCGTTGCAACATCCGCCAGGGTACCAGCAGAACCTATTCGCGCAGGACATGACTCCCGCACAGCGCGCCAGTCTGGACATGCAGGTTGCGGACGAGAGGGCGAGGGGCAGGAGTGGGAGTTTAGGTGGCCTGCTCGGTGGAGGAGGCGATGGCGGAGGCAGTGGAAGTGCTGGGGGTGGGTTTGGTGATGGTGCTGGGGATGGTGTGTGGAATGCTGTCAAAGGGTGGGCTGCTACGGCGGGGAGCAAGGCTGCTGAGATGGAGAAGCAGGCCTGGAAGAAGATCAATGGGGAATGAGGTAGCTGGAGGCTTTGGGTAGAACAGATGGGATACCAGGTCACAAGGTCGCTGTTGGAATGAAGGTTGCTATTATAGGCTTTGAATGATTCGGCGATGTATGAGTAGAAACACGGATACGAAGATTATGAAAGTTGCTCTTGATCGTTTCGACATCTCGTAGACCTGTTTGAGGTGATATGGGTTGCACTTCTGTAACGTGCATAGTAGCACTTTGAATGTGGGTATCCCGCAACCAGCGCAGCGTGCTGCAAGCACAGACGTCATGGCTAATTGGCCCCTGTACAACGGTAAGTGAAGGACAAGGAGTTCAGATAGTAATACCATCGCCCAGGCCGTAGCATTGTTGGTGTTACGATTGTCTTTGTACAGCAAGATCGCTATATGATAGAATCATCGATAGAGGTCTAGTAGCAGCTTTTAACACATGGTTCCTCTGCCATAGTCTATGTATCATTGACTAGTTCAGACAGCTCTTTCACCGTGTCTGGAACCTTGAGACTACCATGTCTCCTATGGACGCGAAGTTACAGATACCACTTGAGAAGCCTACAGATGAGTAGTAATAGGGAGCATCGCCATCTAGAAGAGACACAATCGCACCACAACGCTTTCAGATTGTTTGAGGTGTAGAGTCACGCGGCCAACCACGCTCATTCTGTACGCTAGGAAGCACAACTACGCGCGCCCTCAAGACGTCTCCTATAGACAATTCAGATTCTCAGGCGCTAAATGTTTGAGTCCCACTCAGGCGTATCATGCCAGGCATTGGCTGTTTCACGATTTATGCGGGAGCTGGAGCATCCAGCCAATAGCAAAGGCAAGATTGCGATCGGCCACACGGGAGACTCCGCTTCTGGCGGTTGTTCCTTGCGTCTGCCCCTTTTACTGGCGTTTTGGGCGTGTCACAGGCCAACGCGCCTTGCTACTGTACACTCAAACGTCCCGACAGTCGCATTCGAGAGGAGTCTTCTTACAAGGGGGATCGGGCTCACTCGATGACGTCTGGGTCGGACTACGCGCCCGCTCATCCCCTGTTACGAGCCTCTGCTCTCCACAGCCAGATGTGAGGCCACGCAGAGAGACAGAGAGAGCGGTAAGAGAGGACAGGCTGGGCGACTGGCCACCCTAGCCGCCCAGGAATGAACCTAGTATACGAAGACCTGGAGACGCGTCGTTGGAGAAGGCGACGGCAGATCCAAGAGTCGGAAGCGCGCCCATCTTGCTCACTCCAAGACGCCGAATGTAGCAAAAAGATCGACACACCCCGGTTCGATTTGACCTGCCTGTTGTCCTCCCACAAGCTTTCTCGGCCATGCTCCACTTGTAATCAAACACACACCAGACCAGACCCAACCTCATCACTCCCTACCGTCTGAGAAGTCTGAACTCTGCCAGATCTGCGTGCCTGCCCTCATCTTTCCTTGTCCTCTTTCCTTACGAGTAGCGTGTCTGCCAGACGAACACCTACAAGCCTTCGTTGCAGGGCCAACTTACGCGATTGACAACCAAATCAGCCGACTGCTCGTCATTACCACTACGTTCATTCAAATCCACCCAGCATATACGGAAGCATACACCGACGCTCATTGAAACGCTTCAGCAACAACGTCATTGTCCGCCGCATCTCTATGTCAATACCGACTTAGTGAACGGGCCTTTGTCGCATTGTCGCCAATACAACACCACTCGCTCATTGATTCATTTCGATCCCTGATCAAGCAGCAACGACTACTTAGCAGATTCGATTGCGGTCGCCGGTCGACACGCTTTTCTTGAAACGCCTTTGTCGCTGTTGAAGGTCTAACATTATTTCGCAAATCGCAACCTGTGTCTCGCTCGACGCACCACACTCGCTATCAGTAGGTTGCATTGGCCTACGATCATCCGTGCTGGACACGACTGCTACATACGCACCGCTTCGGACTTGACTTCTACGTTTTCGCCCACCGCTCGATCACCGAACGACTTTATTGAAGATGGCATCCAAGACATGGATCTTGCTTGCTGCATTTCTGCCTGCAGCTCTCGCGGACGGTGGCTACACCCCCACTCCTGATGATATCCAGAACAACAAAGTATGGCACTACATGCTCTGGACATGGATCGCCCTCATGCTCGCGATGCTTGTTTACCGATGGACCCTCACCTTGACAAGACATGTGCGAAGGATTGCCAACCTAAGCAACAACTCTAGCACTGACGACAAGCAACGCTACTTCACCATTCCTGATGAGAACTTTGCCTGGATGAAGAAGAATCTGATTCTCGCACCATTCTGGAACAAGCGACACAACCGCGAGTTCAAGCTCTCTGCTGCTGTCAATGTCACCACACTTCCTTCACGAATCCAGTCCCTCTTTCTCACCGGCTACCTCGTCATGAACATTGTCTTCGTTACCTACAAGATCAACTGGGACGACTCTGAGAAGTTCGTTGAGCAGGCTATCAAGCGCTTTGGTATCCTGTCTACGATGAACATGATCCCTCTCTTCCTCCTGGCCGGTCGTAATAACCCATTGATCTTCCTCCTTGGCGTCAGTTTCGATACCTATAACCTAATCCACCGCTGGATTGGCCGCATCGCAGTCCTTGAAGGTCTCGTGCACACGCTGTTCTGGATGTTCGGCAAAGCCCACTCGAAGGGCTGGGATGTGGTCTGGGCAAGCTTCAGCCATAGCATGATCTGGAGCGGCACCATCGCGATGGCTGCTTTCCTTTTCTTGTTACTTCATTCACCAGGCATCGTACGTCACGCTTTCTACGAGACATTCCTTCACGCCCACATCATCATTGCTGCACTGTCCTGTGCCGGGCTATGGATTCACCTGAAAGGCATGCCCTTCCAATATATGCTGATGGGCGCAATGATTCTCTGGATTCTGGAACGAGCTGTACGGATGATCACCATCATCCGCCACAACACTGGTAATGGCGGCACCAAGGCCGAAGTCGAAGCTCTCCCTGGTGACTGTGTCCGTGTCACCCTTCGTATCGCCAAGCCATGGCGTTTCCAACCAGGCCAGCACCTCTACATGTACATGCCTTCTGTCGGCCTCTGGACAAGTCATCCATTCTCCATTGCCTGGAGTGAAGACGAGAACCAATTCAACGATGAGAAGGCAATCCTACCTACAGCGCGACAGGACATCTTCTCACCTAGGAAGGCAACCACGATGTCGCTTGTCATCCGTCGCCGCACAGGCTTCACTGACAAGATGTGGCGCAAGGCTGAGCAGGCTCCTTCTGGCAAGTTCTTCACCACTGCCTTCGTCGAAGGACCATATGGTAGCCAGAGCTTCCAGTCTTACGGCTCTGTCATGCTGTTCGCCGCAGGCATCGGCATAGCCCATCAAGTCCCACACATCCGAGACCTCGTCGCTGGTTATGCTGCCGGCACCGCGGCCACGCGCAAGGTCACTTTGGTCTGGATAATCCAGTCACCTGAGCACTTGGAGTGGATTAGGCCTTGGATGACACAGATCCTTGGCATGGAACGCAGACGCGACATCCTCAAGATCCTGCTGTTCGTCACAAGACCCAGAAGCACAAAAGAAATTCACTCGCCTTCTTCGAGTGTCCAAATGTTCCCTGGCAAGCCTGACGTCGGAGCGCTAGTTGCCAAGGAGCAAGAGAAGCAGATTGGCGCTATGGCTGTCAGTGTGTGCGGTACTGGAAGTCTGGCCGATGACCTGCGACAAGCTTGTCGGGATAGGCTTGAGCACACCGAGATCGACTTCTTCGAGGAGGCATTCAGCTGGTAGGTGTTAGTGAGGTACCGACAATCCTACGTTCAAGCAGGATACGCACTTCCGTCACGGCAGTACTTATACCGCTTTGCCTCGAGAAGCTCTGTTTCTTGGGCTTGCTGTGCGGTGCCATTACCAATGATGACCGAAGCAAAGCGCACGACTTTCATGTCTCTATACATTGGCGAGAGAGGGGGTGTTCTTCAATAATGCACTTCGGAACTCTTCTCCCTTTCTTCCAACTAGGCCGGTTGCTGCAAGCATGAGAAACTTCCAATTGCAACAGCCCCTTACTTCGGGTTTCTCATGGCGAAGGTGCTGGCGTTGGGAGCGTGATTTTTGTTCTCAACACTTGAGTCTTATATTTACAAGCCCTTCTCAGCACGAGTAGGAAGCTTGGCACTCCTTCAACTGAATACAAGATATCGGATATGACATTTTTGTCTCTATTCCCTCGATATCTCACTTTGCTACTTACGTATCACCTGCTAAGGCCAGGATGTCCAAGAAGATCTTGTAAAGTGGCTGCCCTCACTTCAGGCTTTAAATGAATCCTCCTCTGTACGAGTCCTGCTGCAGATTTCGCTGAGGTCCTTTCCCCCAGTGCCGCTTAACCCTGTCGCTTCAGAAGTCGCTAGCAAAAGATCCTGAGCTGTCAAGCATCTAACTTGTAGCGGATACGTTCCCTCCGCGCGGCGTGAGCATGATGGTATGGCAAGAAGCCTACTATCCCCACCCTGCTATCATCGCTGTCGTTAATGTTGCTCCTACGAGCCATCGCTCTAAAAAAAAAGGGCTGGTCCTCTCTCCATCAGCTTCGCGTAGACGTGACCATACCCGGAAAGACCTTAGTGTCAAGCTGCAACGTCCACAGAGGCGCTCGTGCTCCTGCGGTACACTTTGCAGCAGACACGAGACCTCTGTCCAGAGGCGATGATGTGACCCGAGTGGCAAGGTCGAGGCAGGCATACTCCATCCACACCAACGCGCAAGCCCTTCTCCCAAAGCACTACTCACAGCCGAGCACCCTCTTTCATACCTCAGTCCACAGCACCAGCGCCTCCAGCCAGCCTGGCCCTCTGTGGCATGGCAAGGGTCTCCTCGACTCCACGCTCGATGTCCTCGTACAGCCTCTCCCGCTTGGCCTCCTCCTCCCTCCGCCGCAGCGAGGCCCGCACCTCGCTATCGGCGCCGTAGCCGTAGTAGTTACCCGCACCGCCGCGTCCGAGTGGTCGGGCGCTGCCAGCGTCCCCAGCGGCACTTAAGCTGCTGCCACTCGCGCTCCTGCCGGCAGCGGTATGGAGGTTGCTGTCGTGGAAGTTCCCCTTCTCAGAGAGCTCGCGCGGGCTGTACCAGTTGCCTGCGCCGCCGCGGCCGGTGTGGGCGTATTCCTTCTGCTGTTGCTGCTCGCTGTAGCTCTGGCTCGGTTCCGCTGTGGGTGTCGTAGGCTGGCGGTTCGCTTCCAGGTCTACCTCGCTGCTCTTCTGGGAGCTCGGTTGTGGTTGTTGCTCTGCGAAGGCTTGGATGTTGCCTGCGCCGCCGCGGCCGTAGGGCATGGTGGTCGAAATGGCGGTATTAATATTTGCCGTCAGAGTCGGAGCTGTAGCTTCCTACGTAGGCGTGTTGTATTCCTAAGCTACAGTGTCTATAAAGAGGAGAAGGGTGGTTTAATACTGAGGTGTAGAGAAGAACGCTGGAGCCTAGTTGTGATGCAGCACATCCCACCTATGCTTCGAAAGACTTGGCTGGTTTTGGAATGTCTATTTCATGTCCCACACTCATTTCCTGATGGACGTGGGGTCGATTGAAGACTTGGGGACGTCACTCTGTGCCAGTTGTCATCTCTAACAAGCGTAATTTTGTGGGAACAGTGCTAGATATCAATTCAGGTTGAAGACGATAGCACTATAATTATGCCACACGATCTCGTTGCATGACAGCATTCAAACTCTAATCAGTTACGGTACGAGAATCAAGATTGGAACAAGGTTTCAGCATGATATTGTAGTAGCGCGTACGCCACGGGCCATCGAGAAACTATTCATTCAATAGCATTAATTGCAGACACTCGTAACTTTCCAAAACTTTCCAAAAGACTAACGCCCCGCAAGCGACAAGACTCGCATCAGCTGTATTGTTGAAGCTGCATCATAAGGAATTGGGTATCATTCTATTCGTGGTTGCATGCAAGAACAACCAAGATAACGCCAAAGAACGCGCCACGCTAGAACGCTGAGTGATCTTTCCTTTCAAGCAAGGTGACTATAGGTGCGCTGTTGCCGGCATTCTAGCTCGGGTGACGCTGTTGAAGCATCGATATATGACCTACATCTTGGTACCGAACTCAGAGTAGAAATGGCATTGCTGGACGTGACTCTTCTTGCCGGTGGCTTCTTCGAAGATGTGGCAGCCGTGCTTGGCTGCATTCGGTGGCTGGAGATTGTTAGTCTGATACTCATCTCGATGAGACGATATGGACCATATCGTAATCTGTAGACTTACAGTATATAAGTGCAAGCTGACGGCAAGCTGATCCTGCGATGGGTTGCCGATCCTATGAAGGCCGAGTCGATCACTCATGTAGGTAACACCTTCCTTCTCATAGATTGTGTTCCTCTTTACATTCAGTGCATGTGGCTCCAAGGATCCTTCTACACTCGCAGAGCAATTGTGCTGGGTGCTTGGACACTTGACATCACCAGCTGCCACATTGCATGCGTTCACGGAACCGTCTTCGGCTTGAACCTCACAAGGCCAACCGTAGATTGTCTCTTGTAGCCTGCCCTTCAGGATCTTCATGACACAGTGGGCATTTGCGTGGTCGTGGATTGGTGAGGACTTGCCAGGAGTCCATACGAGTATCAGCAGGTTGCTCTTGCCGTTGCAGTTATCGACGAGATTCCGGGTGTATGGTCGGCTCTGGTCTGCGAAGGCGAACTTCCCCCATTCGTTCTCGTTCGAGTTGTAGGCGTCCATGACCGACTTGAGCTCCTCGACATCGACACCTGCACTATCGATGCCATTACTAGGGCCTAGGATCGTATTGATTTCCTTGACGAGCTGATTGAAGCCATCTTCGAACTCTGGAGTGCCGCGTGCTGAGTCTCTTGGCGGTGGAGAGCTTTTCTTGTCCATCGCGAGGCTCGAGCTATTGACTTTTGAAGCCATGTTGGCTGGTTTTAATTAGATTGGAATAAGAGGAATGGCGGTTTAGTAGTAGTGTTTATCAATCTTATCTGAGTCAATGGTAAGATAGACTGAGTCGTGTGAAAAGAGGATAAGTAGAATGGAGATGAAGGATGGAGGTGAATCAGTCTACAACAAAGATGTTGGCAGACTTTGCGGAACCCACCTATGCGCGCAGAGAGAATGGGGCCTCCTAAATGCTAGAGGCGGTATTACAGGATGAGACAGACGCTGCCAGGATGGATAGATTGAAAAGCCCCATGACCGTATCAAGAGCAGACCATGTGTGCAGATGCAGAGGCTGAGCGACGGTTATCGCTGTCATCTCGGAGCATGAGGGTTTGGAACGGCTCCATCAGACCAAAGTTCGTCGCATCCAAGCAGTGTCACTGGACCGGGTCCTCCCGTAGCCGTATGCCTTGCGTGTTCGGAGTTGGGCGAACATTGCTGCAGTAATGCTATCATTACTGGACAGCTGTCGTCTCTCGCTGTATTCGGTAAGGGCAGAACTGTCTTGAAATACGTGGCTTGCAGATTGCAAACCCTGGGATGTAGTGAACCAGCACAGCAGCAGGGTATATGAGCACCAAGTTGGCGGCATGCATGAGGTCTACGGTTCAGCCAATGCTCTAAGCCTGAGGCACATATCTTGGCGGGGATAACAATCTTTTATCGGCTCGCTTAGCCAGCACCCCACGTCATTATTGGCTGTGGTATTTTGGACGCTTCTAAGATTGCCTCTTGAGCCTTTCCTACATTTACATCGAATTTTACCTGCAGCTCTACGACGTTCTAGTCCGATCTGCCGTAGCCTCGTGAGTTGGCACGTCACCCATCCGCGTCGATCATACGTGGAGGCATACGCAGGATAAAGCTGTGCAAGACGCTCTACATCACGCAAAGTGGATAAGACTTGCGCTATCAAAGACGACACAGTACGTACTATTGCGCAACATTGCCCTGCCATACGGTCCACAGCCTGATGCGAATAGATCAATCTAGATCTTTACTGTTTACAAGACTCAGGTGTAGCAAGGCACCTCTACCTTGGTGCATAAGCGCAAAGAAACCACCCACGGCATAACACCAAAGATCAAATTTTTCCCATTGAGAGCAAAAGACGTTGCCCACCATGGCGACCACGGTAGACAAGATCAAGGACATTGAGGCCGAGATGGCCAAGACACAAAAGAACAAGGCAACGTCTTTCCATCTTGGTCAACTGAAGGCTAAGCTTGCAAAGTTGAAAAGGGAACTGCTCACCCCAAGTAGCGGAGGTGGTGGAGGAGGTGTCGGGTTCGATGTTGCTCGTACAGGTGTGGCGTCCGTGGGGTTCATCGGGTTTCCTTCAGTGGGAAAGTCGACGTTGATGTCTAAGCTCACGGGCCAGCATTCTGAAGCTGCTGCATACGAGTTCACAACCCTCACAACAGTGCCTGGTCAGGTAATGTACAACGGTGCCAAGATCCAGATTCTCGATCTGCCCGGTATCATTCAAGGTGCCAAGGATGGCAAGGGTAGAGGTCGCCAGGTCATTGCAGTCGCAAAGACATGCAACCTTATCTTTATCGTCTTGGATGTCAACAAGCCACTCACCGACAAGAGGGTTATCGAGAATGAGCTGGAAGGGTTCGGCATCCGTATCAACAAGCAGCCTCCAAACATCAAAATCACAAAGAAAGACAAGGGCGGTATTTCAGTTACATCCACGGTCCCACTGACCCACATCGATCACGGCGAAATCAAGGCGGTGCTAAACGAGTACCGTATGGCGAACTGCGATGTGGCCATCCGCTGCGATGCTACCATTGACGACGTTATCGACGTTATCGAAGCCAAGAGCAGGTCTTATATCCCTGTTGTGTACGCTCTCAACAAGATCGACGCTATCAGTATCGAAGAACTCGATCTCCTCTACCGAATTCCAAACGCCTGCCCTATTTCCTCGGAGCATGGGTGGAACATCGATGAGTTGTTAGAACAGATGTGGGAGAAGCTTAATCTGCGGAGAGTTTACACAAAACCAAAGGGAAAACTACCTGACTATACAGCCCCAGTTGTGTTGAGGAGTACAGCTTGCACAGTCGAGGATTTCTGTAATGCCATCCATAAGACCATTGTCGATCAATTCAGGATTGCAATCGTATACGGCAGGAGTGTAAAGCATCAACCGCAGCGAGTTGGCCTTTCCCACGAGCTATCTGACGAAGATATCATCACTATTGTTAAGAAGTAGGGATGCTTGAGATGCCTGAGATGCTTTCGTCTCAGACGGGGGTCTTAATGAAACCGGAGTGTTACGATTGCTATATGGATGGCAATAATGAGAGCAATCTGAGATGCTAATATAGGGTATGCCTAGTCTCCTACAGACATAAATTGTCTGTAGGTGTATTTGCAGAGATCAGACTCTATCCCCCTCAGCGAAGATGGTCGAGGTACCGCTGTAAAGTCGGGACTCGCAGTGTATGATGACGAAAGATGAGCGCGTGTGGTGGATTGAATTCGATCCTTCGTTGAGCATCGCTGCGACCTGTTGAATCCGACTGATACATGGCCGTTTCCAGACAACTGGGCAACTACAGTCTACAAGTAATAGGTTGAACTTAGCACCTTTGGAGAACGAGGGGCCCAGTTGCAAAGTTGGCCCTCATTGTAATACAAGGAAACTTTAACGAGATAAATGAATGTTGCTAAACTAGATAAGTCTCTCGATGTGAAATAATCAGAGACCATATCTGAAGGTCATCTTCTCGTCCCCTCTCCTGATTCCATCCATTCCCAGTTTTTCAGTGAACGTCTGTAAACCGCTAGCCTTCCAGACCCTCCTTCCAAGTCTATCATGTATTATTCTATCCTCTACGTCCCCATCGAATTCCTCTCTTATCCTTTCGTCTGCTCCCCATCCGCTTAGAAGCCTTTCTCTCCACTTATTTTCGCTAATCAGAAAGAGCCTGAACCCAAAAAATCCAGCGCATGAGGCCCAAACACAGACCAGGGTCGCCACGAACGGCCTTACATACCCAGTCTCAGCATCCTTGGGCGTGAAGAGCAGCGAACTAAACACTCCAGCCAGGTTTCCCCATCCGTTGATGCCAAGCAAGATAGCCCTCTTTCCTGGCTCAGGTGTATTATTCGCGATCCACGCCACAGTCAATGGGCTTGCAATGTAAGACCCACTGAGCAAGACGCACAGGCTCAGATACCTCAGCACATAGTTGTCCATCGGGCTCATCGCCGTCAGAGTTAGGCCTATGAGCAAGAGACCTAGCGACCAGAGGATCGGTATGAGCCGGGTGCGGGACCGGTCCGACCACCGTGTGAACGCGAACAGAGTCACGGCGCCGATCGCGAAGGGAGGCGCAGTGAGGAGGTTTGAGGCTGCCGGTGTAAGGGACAGACGAGGGGAGAGCTGGTGGATGACCATCGGCAAGAAGACAGAGAAGGCTGCCGCAGGGATGGCGCTCAGGATGTTGCAGAGGAGGAGCCACCAGATCTTGGGTGTGAGAATGGCGGAGAGGACATCTAGGCGTGTGAGGCCTGCGTCTTGCGTGGCTGTCGCGATTGATGCAGTGGCGGGACGGCGACCTAGGCTGTTGGGGAAAGACGGAGGGGAAGACGAGCGGATGAGAGGTTGGTAGGACTCGAGGTCGGTGTCGTTGTCGGTCTCGAAGCTGGCATGTTGGTCTTCTCTGCTACGATGCAGGTGTGTAGCCTCTTCCCCATGATGACCAGCAGGCGAGGACTCTCCGTTCGACGGATCTGTGTCCCCGCTTGGATCTGTCTGCTGTCGCGAGCCATTTCCATTGTTATCCTCGCGGATCCGTTGCTCAGCCCAGACGCGTTCTTCCGTATTCAAGAACCACGCGGAATCAGCACTATGCGGTAACCAGAAGAACCCCAGCAGCGCGACAAACATAGTCAGACACCCCTCAATCAGGAACAACACCTGCCAGCTCTTGACGCCTCTCTCATCCCCTCCTCTCTCATCATTGTCACCTCCATGGCCGGGGAACTGCCTGAACACAGCCCAGCTGAGCACGCCCCCGGCCACGCCTGCCACAGCACCCATCCCATAGAACCAGCCCAGCCTCTTCCCAAACTCAAACCGCGTGTACCACATGCTCAGATACGCGACGCTGGTGGGGTAGAACCCGCTCTCCAGACACGCGACCAAGACCCTCAAACCCACAAGCTGCGCCCTGCTCTTGACGAAACAGTGCCCGATCGTACACAGGCCCCACAGGCTCATACACACCGGCACGTATCTGTGCATGCCGAACCTGCGACCGAGCGCCGCGCCGACGGGCTGCAGGGCGACGAAGAAGAAGAAGAACCATGCCATCGACGCGTTGATGGCGGCAGAGTCAAGGCCGGCATCGCGGGTGAAGCCAGCGGTTTCAGCATTGCCAATGTTCGACTTGTCGAGGCTATTTAGTAGGAAGAGCAGGCTGAGGAAGGGAAGCAGGATGGTGTCGAGTTTGAGCAGGGTGCGGCGGCTAAGGCGGTCACTGTCGTTGGAGGGGGTACCATAGGTTTCGCCTTCAGTCTCATCGCAGTCGGTATCCTCTTTCGGGCTTCCGACATCGTGTTCATGGCGATGATGCCCACTGCTTTGGGCATTCATACTACTGCTGTCGCGGGAGCGAGGCGGTAGTAACGGTCCAGCGTCACTTTGATCTTGTTGCCGTCTCTCTTCCTCTTCTACCTCCATGTTATCCAAGCGGTGTAGGTCATATAGCTCATGCTGATCACCTGAGGGTTTCATTGCTGTACAAAGCAACGCACAATTTACTTGGCGGCATTTTTATCACGACGAGACTATAGACGGCAATCGAAGGCTCCATTGAAGATGGATATCAACTTCCAAAGGATTTGTATCCTGGCGGGATCGTCATGACCAAAACTAAATCCTTTCAGCCTCATTCCGAACACAGCTGTAGTTGTGATTGCCAAGAAAATTGATAGGGTGTGTCGTCAATCAATCCGTTGCCAGAGCTTTTCGGATGGACACTGGACTACATTGCAGCATGACAATATAATAGGTAATAGGCATGACAGAATAATATGGAACGTGGGAATTTTTAACCTGCACAACGTTTTTGTTTCAAATCGGCGTATCCTATGGAAGAAGATACGCGCTAGCTGATTGACTGACGTATGAGCAATCACCAGTAGCAGCAAATAGTGTTTTGATAATGTCTCGCGACATCATAACCGTCCCATAAGCATCGTAGGGTAATGTCTTAGTAGTTCGGAGATCTCATATGGCGAGAGGCAACCGGCCATAGTAACGTTCGTACTAATGAGAAGCCTCACAACGTGGCCAGGGCAGGTGCTCGAGGCGCATCCATATGGACCTCTTCTGGCGTGGGTGCCTTCTATGCACCCAGGGCAGGGAAGGCGGAGGCGTCGCCGACGTTGATGTTCTTACCAGCACCGCCGCGAGGGGCACCACGGGCATTCTCAGCACCGCCGCGAGGACCGCCACGGCCACCTTCTGAACGGTCGCCACGATCGCCACGGCCACCGCGGCCACCGCGGCCACGGTCAGATCTGCCACGTGGTCCACCACGACCACCACGACCGCCACGAGGACGATCTTGCTCAGCTGGAGCGTAGTACTGGGTGTCGAGAGTAACCAGGTCCTTGGCCTTCTGTTCCTTCTCACGCTTGTTCTTGCCGCCGCTGCCGGCAAAGTATTCAGTTTCGGCGCGCTCGAAGGCCTTGCCTTCAGGGAACTTCTGCTTGCTGCCCTCGTTTGGCTTGCGGATGGCGAGGTTCTCACCGCTCAGCTGCAGACGCTTCTCAGCAAGTTCAGCCAGATATTCGTCGTAGGACTTGCTCTTGTCCTCAGGCTCAGCTGGGACATCAGCCTCACCAGCTTCGTTGGGACCGTCAGCGAAGGCGGGATCATTAGCATTGTTGTCTGGGGTGAAGCCAGCATCGTTCTTGGCCTCAGCACGGGCAATCGCCTCGCCAGCCTTCTCGTCAGTCCATTCAGCCTGGCCGTCTTGCATAGAGCCCCAGCCATGAGCAGCCTGCTTCTCGTGATCCCTACATGCGCTGTTAGTCCACGGTCTCCTCCTTTAACTTGTAGTAAGGGGAGTGGCTGTGACTAACTCTCTGCCAGTGTGGCTCTTGCGGTCATCACGGTTGACGTGCCTGGTGCCACCGGGAGCACCCCTGCCCTCACCACGGCCGCCTCTCCTAGCGCCGCGGCCCCTGTCGCCTGGCTGACGCGCATCACGGGGTTCTGTTCATTGATCAGCTACGAAGTAATATGAAGAATCACAGCTAGAGCTTACCCCTGAGACGGTCACGGTGACGGTCTTGGCGGAGGCCGTCGTCGCGCTTCTCGGCACGGTTGTTCAGTGTGCCAGCTACAAGTCACCTGAGTCAGCCAAAGCCATAACCATTCATTGCGACACTTTCTCTGCGCTTGCCATCTTGAGAAAACCCAATGCCCCCCCTCTTTTGACTGGATGCAATCAACGAACCTTGATCGCCCTTAGCGAAAGTCGCTTGGCTACCTCCACGGCCACCAGTAGCCGTCCTGCCAGCGTCTCTAACGGGGGCCTCGCCGCCAGCATTGCGCTTGCCAGTACGCTGGACAGGCTTGTCCAAGACCGAGGTTGGAGGCTCGGGTTCCCTGTTTGGGTCGAGTTCTGGGTCGTTGCCTGGATGCCGAACACGCCTTGTCAGTCAAACCACCTCTCATAACTTGACCCCACTGCACAGTTTTACGCTGGCTCTCTTCCACCACTTGCGAACGGTAGACCATTTGAGCGACTCGATGCAATTGTCTCGGGGGCGGACATACCCAGCAACTCGTAGAGGTTCTGTAGATCACAGCTGTCAGCAAAATCGATCGCACCATTGATATCAAGAGCACAGCCATTGCGGCTTCCCAATTGAACCTGCCAACTCGTTTTCCCCCTCATCCCAGAACGACCGACATACCTTGCTCGCAATCTGACTCATTTTCGGGGACGTTACGTGGTTGAGTTTTGTCGTCGCTTCGTTTGCTTCTATTGACCCATCCTTTCCTGTTGCGACTTCTGAGAGGGTGAGTGGCAGAGGAGGAAATGGAGGGGGAGTTCGTTTTCGGCCAGAGTGAAGCTGGGCTTGGTTGCTAGGCGATTATGGCCAGCTTTTCCCGCGATTTCGACAGTGGTGCACGGGCCTAGCGTTTTCTTGGCGTGGCCGAGGTCGTGCCTCATTGTCATTATTGCCTGGCGACCAGGGGCAAGTGGTCGAGTAACTTGACAGCGAGAACTATCTACAAAGTTTTCCAATATCCTGATAGGATTGACTGATTGGGGCAAGGCGCTCAGGTGAGCCTCAGCAGATCAGTCACGTTAAGGGCACGCGATTCAATGCATTAGATACTTATAGGTAGCTTCATCCATTACCGGCACAGCCGCTGCCTATTCAGCAGCCATTCAAATCCAACCCCTCCTCTCCCTTTCCAGGTCTCTCCCAGCCCCTATAAGCTCTCTCACATTCTTCAGATCATTGTCATTCTGATCGCGTATGCCAACCTTGCTAAGGAGCTCCTTGCCCCTGTCTCTAAGCCCTTGACTCACCTTTCTCGTAGGCCTCGCGTCCGTCTTCGGTTGACTGACCTTCTCGCGCAGACTCCAGCCGGTGCTGGGTCGACCAGGCTCGGCGCCATGCATGTGAGGGCGCACTTCTATTGGGAAAGGGTTTGATTCATAACGCTGGGCGCTCTCGTGCCCTCGTGCGCTCTGCATCCTCCTCAATGGCTTGAGAGTGAACCTCTCATCGCTGCCGGTCCTTGTGGCCTGCCTGCCATTGCTTCGCAAAGTGTCTGTACTCCTAAACCGCCTCAATTGACGTCGGAAAGCAGATAGACTCTCATCCTCCTCTACGCCGTCGAAATTCCTTCCTTTGCGTTTCGATGGTGGCGTGTTGTATTTCAAGGAGGCATGAGCCTCTGAGTCTGGCGTGCCGTTGTCTACGGCACGATCTCTGCCTTTTGATCTGGATGATGCTTCGCTTGCAGCCCTCTTGACGTCGAATGCATTCTCAAGCTGGGCCTTATACTTTCTCGGCGAGGAGTCTAGCTGTTTGCAGAGGTCGTCAATGACCTTCCTCTCCTGTCTCACTCGCTCGAGAGACTGCTTCCTTGGTGCGGCAAACACCTGACCTTGCTTGAATGCCGCGGTCTTTCTATCCTCCTTGCATTTAAGAGGCGAGGATGATGAAGGCTTCCGCGAAGTGTTGCGATGGCGTCCCCCTCTCGATTGAGAGTGTGTAAGAGAGTCCTGTAAGTGTGCCTGTACTTTCTTCTCTTCGATTGCAGCGGCGACTTGCGCTACTGCATTAGGCAAGACATCGAGAGAGTTGAGGTGGATCAGGATGACGGGTATTTGCACACTCACGAGCTTACTGCTAGTGCTGCTCAGGCTTGCTGTAGCATTGAGAAAGAATCTGACCTCGAAGAACTTGCCACAGCGTACAGTTGCGTGCTCCCTGGGGAGTTCAAGCGCGCATGTACGTGTTTCGGACGTGAAAGGATCAAGGCCAGCCCAGCCGTCGTGGCCATGCTTCATGACATGTTTTGCCAGAATCGCCTGCTCATTGCTCTCGAAGATGCGTGCTTGGCCTGCGCTCTTCTCACGTGTCGACGCTGCGGCGTGTTTGTAGCAAAGGATGTCCCTTTCGAGGGTGAGTTCCAACCTCTTCACGGGTTTGTGTGTTTTGTTTGAGATGTGGATGTCTGCAAAAATGCTGCCACCACTCACCCACACCTGGCGGTGCAAGCCTGCAATGAGCTTCAACGTCTCGACAGCCCGTTGCCGCGTGAGATGAAGCTCGTCTTTCGCAGTCAATGGGCTAGGTAGAGATGTCAGCGCCTTTTCTGGATCGTATGTACTGAGCACATGCACGTCTTGCGAGACCCGGACAAGGTATTGCTTCCCAGAATCTTTGATCACGGCTGTTGCAGCAAGTAGAAAGCGAATCCTCGCATGCTTTGATTGAAACGGTGGGGGTCCCGTGTCCAATGGGAGCGATACCATGAATGGTAAGCTGCTTGCCGATGGTAAAAGTGGCCAGAACATTTGCCCTCGCGAGATGCTTGTCGCATTGATTGGCTCGGCCATTGCACTGGGTGGTGGATGTCCTACGTCTATGACATCTGTTCCTAATGACAGGAAAGGCGCTTTGCGGTGAGTGTTCACCTCTTCAAATCCTAGAAGGTCAACCGACAATCCTGCAATAGCTAGTGTCCGCCTATGTCGTGAACGCTCGTTACCGTCTATCGTCACTTTCAAGAGACCTTCTATGCTCCCGCCACCAACAAATAACGGGGCTGACACATGCAGGTCAAGTTTTACGCGGGAGTGGCGGTACGTTGGATACTCTAGGATGTCTGCTGGGTGTGGGGTCCTTATCAGCGTCCTTGAAGACACTTTCCGGACGGACGCAGGAGAAAGGTGGTCGAGTTGCAACGCAGCGATCTTGACAGGTGACCTACTAGGCCCTCGATTGGGGATCAGACGGTTCTGTTTATTGTCCCAAGCACCACTTGGCGAGCTCTGAGCCGATGAGGAGCGCCGTTCGCGATGATGAGACTGCTGCTTCCTCATGGATCTTCTCACAGGTGCTTTGTGACCTCCACAAGACGAAGAGCGCTGTGGAACGCTGGGCTTCGGTATGCTATAAGGGCCGCCAGCTTCTGAAGCACTAGAGTAAGATGACGACGTCTCAACGTGGTCCTTGCCTCGTCTGTGGCTTGGACGCGCTCTGCACGGCTCTGGCACCCTGACTGGACAGATGCGCTTGATGGGACTTGCTTTCTTGATAGAGCCAGCTTTCGGAGGGTTCGGCTGAGGTTCGTTCTGCCTGCGCAAAGATGGCCGTCTCTGCCAGTTGTTGATAACATCAATGAGACTTGGTTCCGTGATTTCGCGGATATCTGACAGAGGGCGAGCCATCAGAGGGCCCCAGTTTGGGGCAGTGGTCATTGGATTGGGAGGCAGCTGAGGTGCTCTCGACATGTCATACCCACCCCAACTCATGATATTCAGAAGGTCCTGGAAGCCAGCCAAACCAGGGACAGCATGAGTCCCGACAAGCATGATCGGCTAGGTGCAATCTACAATCCCTCCAGACCCTGCTGGCCTTGAAATGGCAGGGTGAAGCTGCGACGCAGGGCTGGGTGGCAACGGCCAGCATCGTGACGGCCGCATTGTTCCAGAAGAGCGTGCCGACAATTGGGCAGCTGCAGCTAGAGGTCCAACTGCAACTGCAACTGTGGTTTGAGCGTGCTTCACGGCCATGGAATCCAGAAGGATCAGGGTGTGATTGCAAGGGCATGGCGGAGGGCTTCTGGAATTGATCGCAGATTGAAGCTGCATTGGTGGTTGTTGCTACCTCGGACCCAAAAGAGGCATGTACAGTGGTCGGATGGAACCTTCCCATGTGCCGCCAGATACCCCACCAGGAAGCGTTCAGTGTCTCATCCCCATCCCTATCCCTGACCTCGAGGGATGCCGTCTCTGTACAGACCTGAATTACTGTATCTCGGCGAGGTGGAAGGGCGATCGTATCCATGTCGGATAGCCCGACCGATTGAGTTGTTTGCGTCCTCATTGCCGCGAGTCCTGTCAGATCCGATGGCCTCACGGACCACCAAACCCCCTTTCCCTTGGCAGATCCGAGGAGCGCAGGGCAAGGTAGGTGCAGGTAAAGCATACAGTACCTGCACGCCTGGGCAGATCGTACAGGCGGAAGGCTTCCGTAATGGCAGCAATGGGAGGCTCAACTCAAGGCTCCAGCCCAAGGCAACAAGGGCTTCCAGAAGGTCAATCCGAGGAGATGTCACGAACAAGGCGGAGACGACACGAAGACGCTAGCAGCGAAGAGGCAGTCTGTCGCTGGTGCCAAGGCGCCATGGATCCGATCCACCAATTGACAGCTCTCGAGTGACCTCATGATCCCTGCAGCCACGCGCAGTCCCTGCTCTTGGCCGGTGGCTCTTTCCTGCCCGCTCGAGCAAAGGAATCATGATGCCACCACCACCACCACCACCACCAAGGCGACCCGAGTGAGACTAAGGCACCCTTGAATCCTTAGGCAGTTTGGGCACCTCACAGTACCCCCGGCAGGCATGACACTGCACACGCACCGCTTGGACACGCAGTTACGCGCTGCTCCTTGCAGACCACCCATCTACCCATCCACCCATCCATCCATCCACCCACGCAACCGACAGCACAGTCGACGGTGCTAGGTGTTCGGAACGGTCCCAGGCCATCCTGTCAGCTGAGACGCAGGTCTAACAAAACCCAATCTTCTGGAAATTAGCCGTTGCCTAAACGATCGCCGGCGATGATTTGTCGTCTCGTCTTAGCAGCATCCTATTCCGTCGCTTCTCCAGGTTTGGGCGTTTTCTTCTGGAAAACTCAGTCCAACGTCTCATCAACAGCAGCCACAGCCAACGACGAGCAGCAGTAGAGCAGCACCAGCATCAGCAGCACCAACAATATCACCACCACCACCGCCACCAATCAGTACCGCTGGAAGCTTGTCATTTAGAGGCAAATTTTTTCCGTTCTGGTATATGCGGAGAAGCTCCGTGGGGCGCCGCATGACAAGGGCAGAGAAGAGTCTTTTCCTCGCTCGCTATTACTCTCACCCTCTGCCCGCCGCCCGCCCATTCCCATTAGCCAACCTGTTACCTCACCTGCTCTTCCTCTCTCCCTTCTCATTTGGAGGCGACTGCAACCTTATCAATATCTCTCACTAAACAGCAACCGTTTGCCTTTGCACATCTGCCTCTAACGCCCTGCCCC